>VWPW01008699.1:0-19897 GCA_013389825.1 Crypturellus undulatus | reverse complement strand
TTTTTTTTTTTTTTTTTTTTGGCAGGGGCGGGTTTCTTTCCAATAATTATCATATACTTTCTTTCTGTGGAGTGTTATCCTCTTGCTGACATCTGAGGACACCAGTCCCATGTAACTGAATAGATTATTTAGAAAGGTGCAATGGAAGAGACTTTCTTCCAAAATAAGACTGCAATTCACAGTGTTGGGAATGCCCCCTCTTGGTGTCTAACTGTCATATGTCTTCATTTCTCATAAGTGCTTGATGGGAGCTTAATGCCTTACATGTGTTTTACTGTTTAATAGCCAGAAGCACATCATGCCTTGACTTCCTTAATATAATACAGTGGCTTCATATAATTGTGCTTCTTCTTAGCATTTAACTCTGGGTACCTCACTGTTAGCTATACTTAACAGATATCTGCTGGTGTGGGTACAGTCAGGATGGGCTTCTGGAGTCAGAGGAGTCTTTTCCAACCCATATTGCTAGCCCAAGTATCCATCCATATGTGGCTTCAATTTATCACGTAATTGCATCACCGAAGTTATCAGTATTTCAGTAATCCACTGCCTCTTGCTCACTGAGGGCTGAGACCTGAAACCACCTATTTGTGCGATTATATTATCATATGCTGTACAAAGTGGGGGAAAAAATCAAAATACTGTGTGTAATGTGAATGATTGTGGCACAACTTTTCTTTTGTGGTTTCATGTTATGTTGCTGAGGGAGGTGATGCAGGAGTCTGGAGGGCTGAGGGTCAGACGTAGGGTCCGAGAATAGAAGGTGAATCCTTAAAGTGATTTTCCATGTGCCGTTTTAAAAACCATCTGCAGTGGGTAACACACTGGCAGCAGCCAAGCTTGGGGCAGAGGAGGGGGGAAGGAGAAGGAAAGAGAGGTCATGAAATTGTGTATTTATCTGCTTTTGTTACGTCTACAATAAAAGCTTGAAATTACACATGCGCACATACACGTGTATAAACTCTAATGCATAGCAAATAGCAAATGCTCCTCGAGATGAATATTGTGGGCTTTGTTTAAGGCATAATCTCTATTGCTTGTGAGTTTATGAAGCAAAAAGAGCTCTTGGAATTGAGTGAAAGCTGTAGCTAGAGTCTTTAATCAATCTCCAAAGCTGTTTATTGTGAGTGTAATATAAAGCTGTAGAGATTAACGCTGGTTTCCATAAATCATAGTGGAAAACATCTTCTCTTTCTCTGCTGAGGTGTAAATATCTTGGTTGTTGGTTACCCCCCTCCTTTCCTCCCTCTCTCTCAAATTTTGCAGTAATGTGCTGGCCACAGTGGTCCTTCCAAACACAAGCACTATGTCATATGCCCCCAAATAATTCTGAAATTAACTTCTTTTAAGGGGGAAGTGGGGGGCCTAACTGGGAATTACTGGAACTTCCAGTAGTTAAAAACCTCATTCTTAGTGAACAGTTTGAACATTGCAGCTACGGAGCAGAACCACCGATTAACAGCAGCTCCCGCCGGCTGGAGGGATCGGCACACAACAGGCAGGCAAATAGCTATTCCAGTGCACATCCCACCAATTCCAGGTAGGGAATCCAATAGACATATTAACAGCTCCTGTCCTCACACAAAAGTAGCTTTTGGCATCTTTTATGACTGACTGTTTTTTGTAGTAGAAAGGGAAACAAAACACTGAGGGGAACAAAAGAAATGATAAAAACTCCAGAAGGACATTCAAAAAAAATCTCTATTGATGTGGCAGCAATCCTATTTTACATTAGTTTATGGCCTTATAGTGTAAGGAATCAATTTAAAGCAGAGATAACAGAAAGCCACGGGACAGCTTGCTACAAATCTAAAACTCTAAAGAGGAGATACTGTGCAAAGCAGAAAATCCTCCCAGGTTAATGGCAGCCTCATAACAGCCCTACTTTTCCATTACCTACACAAGTGGGCAAAGTGTCTACCTGGAGAGGGTCTGTGCTCCGTAATTAGGAGCACAGGCTGTAGGAGGACAGATATGGCCCACGGAGGGATGATTCTTCGTGACAAAGAAGGTCGGGGTGATTGAACTGAGCTGCTCCTCTGTATAACTTCTGGGGGGACTTTCTCACTCTGTCTTTCTCTGTTGACTACAGAGAGTTGTGGGGAACCAGCCTCTTAAACTAGCACTTAAACTGTTTAGGGTGCTTAAGCATAGAAGTGTAGCAGAGTGCACAGTTCACTTTTGATAGGTTCCTTAGACAGACTAACTTTCAGTAAAAGATACTCTTATTCATGAAAAAGGTATCATGAAACTAGTCAGTCGAAATGCAGGTCTGTAAATGTCGGAGGAGTCGGCCTTCAGAGCAATAGTGTCTCATTCTCCATCTCCACGTACCAGCTTGAACTTTGCAAAAGGCCATTGTAGGCTGAAGCGGCTTGCAACAAAATGTTTGGAAAAGCATCATCGTGCTCTAAGCTCCCTCATAATGTTTCCAGAACAACTGGCAAACTTCCCTTTGCTGAACTTCAAATTGTGTGTAGAATGAGAGTAAGAAATATGTATTTGAATGTCAAGGGCAGACTAATGAAACTATGGCTGAATTTAGAGGAGGTCCCTACAAATCCTTCACTGATTTACTTGAGTCGGGTTTTCTCTTGTAATACATGTTAAGTGATTTAGATCTTTGAAGGAAATCTTTTTTGGATTCAACATTTAGGAATGTTAGATGGTTTAAAAGCTAATTTCAGGACACTTAAAACTATGACATAACATTTTACTGGGTCACAGGTCCAACACTGAACTGTATGGTGAAGATAAAGTATCGGTATAATGAGGCTGGACTTAAAGATTTCCACTTTTTGGCTCTTGATAAAAAGTTTCAAGGAAAGCATATTTTCATTCCAAAAGCATTTAATAAATGCTAAACTACTAGCTCCGTTTTAGTTAATTAAACTTAAGGAACATGGAAGTGGATAAAAGTTCATTAAATAGGTACAGGCTGACAGTGAATTGGAATACTAATTGAGCTTTTATGTTCAACAAAAGAGATACAAATGCACTGTTATTCTAGTGAATGCCTCACATAAAAGGCCCCAGTGGAGCAGAGAATACATGAAGGAAATTGGATTGTAAAATCTCTGAGATAAAGATCAGTTCTATGAAACACGATGCCCCATTGCTTGCTTTTCTATTTTGAGAAGATTCTTTTAATAATGCCAAGAAGTGATGCAGGGACTGCTGTAGGTGCTTTGAAAGGTTCCCAGTTAGACTCTGAAATGAGGCAGTTAGATTCAGGGCTTACAAATAGAAGGGGATGCAATAGGACCTCATTTATTTAATGGGATGGTTGAATATCACTGACTTAAACAGTGTGAAAACTTGAGAGAGAGACATTTATTCCAGTTCTACTCTTCAAACTTTTTCCAGTCTAGGGGGTTACTTGCTTTGAAGAGGAAAGAAGAAAAAGGAAAAAAAAAAAAACAAAGTTTCCCCAATTTGATCTGTAGCAAAAGCTTGAAATACCGGTGGACTGTCATGTCCTGGCAGAGAGTAGATGGGACTGGGCTGGAATGAAAACACAAGGGGCTCTTAAGGCTGCTGGGCACAATGTGACCACTCCGCACTCCCAACTGGTGCTCCAGGAGTGGCAACCTGCCCTGTGTCTGCCCTCGGTCTCTCCATGCCAGCTCTCGAGACACTGCTTGGGACTGTACCTGCGGGCTGAGCTTCTGCTCCTGCCTCTGCACAGGTCGTAGCACCGAAAATGCCGTGTCCAAGGAAAAAAAAAATAAGAGTACAAATTTTCCCACATTTGAAAAACACTTTGTCTGGAAACCTAGACCTCTGTCTGTGTGTGTGGCAAGCAAAAAAGCTGAGAATCTCCATGGAGAAGGGACAGCTGAATTTCAAGGCATTTTTGCCTACCTGAAGCAAATGTTCATTTGGAACATTGTAGGGCAAAGAATCACTTTAAGATATACTTCATCTTAAGTGTGTATTGAAACAGAGCTGTTAATATATTAACCTCCAAACTGAATTCTCCAAATATTGTTATATGATCATACCAGATGCCACTTAAACGGCTCCCAGAGTTCACAGGAAGATATTGAATGTGAACTTACACCCTGCGTGTCCAGACCGTACAGTCTCTACGCATGTAAATTACTACTAAGAAGCCCATCGGTCTACTTGAATTTTTCAGGCATTTTATAAGATAATTTTGGCTGCACAGAGCCATATTCAGACAGCCTAATTCCATCTACGTCCCTCTGTCTTGAGCAGCGTCTAGCCAAGAGGAACCATTGGGTGGAATTTGGGCAGCTCAGATATGAAAGAAATACTGAATGCGACTTGCCTAGAGCAGGGGCAAGGAGAATTTATTGAAACTCTTCAGAGCTCTCCAGGAGGAACAGCACAGGGATATGTCCTGCCTTGGGGAGGGAGAGGAACTGGGCAACCTTCAGAGTTCCCTCCTGGTCATATGTACTTATACCATTATGTGGCCCCTGGTGTTCAAAACCAAAATAGCTTCAGGGTATCTAACAATGTACATAAAAACTAAATTTAGCTGTAAACATGAAATCTGTCAAATCCAATTTAAAGTGCATGTAGATTTGACATTCCTGTTATAAAAAATATAACAGGTAGGCAAATGTTATGCCCAACTACTTAAAGCTTTTCTTACAGGCTCTTCAGAGATTCTAGTTACACAGAGCCAACAAATTCAACTACTGTTGGTCCGAAGATTCAAAAATCAGAAGTGCTTCTCTTGCGGGAATATGTTTCAAATTTGGAATTCAAGGTAATGCTTTAGAATTATAGGTAGTGCCTTGGTTGCTCCATCTTTAGGTAGTGATACTTAGCTGACTGAAATTAATTTACGTGTAATAACAATTTTCACAGACACAGCAGAAAGCAGAGAAGGAGAACACATATATCACTGCATTCTGGCACTGCTAATTTCCACTTGTCAGTAAAAGCCAACTACTACGGTCACAGCCTTAAGTGAGTTGCGAAGGTTATTGGATTTCTTCATGTTCTGTTGACGGTTTACCATCTGTTGCCCTGATAACAATGCTAAAGGGAGTATTCACGTTGCTAAAATGCCCCCTGGTAGCACATCTCTCCCTGTGTGTTTCTCCAATATTGCTCTTTTTCCTATATCCTCTCTCTCACACTATCTCTATATCAAGATTCTTCCATTTACCTTGACAATTCTGATGTCTTTTTAATTACATTTATTTTCACCTCACCAGCAGTCATGTAACCTCTGGCTGTGATCTTATCAGTTCCCTGGGGAAAATATTCCTGTAACTGCCTATAGAAGTGTTTTCCCCCTTTCTCCGTAGCAGCCATTCACTGCCAGAGATGGGATACAGGATTAGCTGGACCACTGATCTGATCCAGCAGGAGATCCTGTCTCGAGCTGATTGAAGTTGGCTTTGGGCAGTAATTGAATGAGACACCACCAGAGAAAAGCCAAGGTGTTGTGAGAAGCCTCACTCAATACCAGACAGTTTTCTTTCTAAATCAGGAGCGTCCAAGCAAATTCGCTTTACTTCACTGCTTGCAAAGCAAGTGTCAGAGAAAAAAAAAAAGTCTCGTGTATCTTTTCCAGTAATGGACAAACTTTTTAGTTGTATTGCAGCATCCAAGATAACGCTTCACCTTGTGTCTGAGGCTTAATGCCCAAAATGTGACAGGTTACCACATGACATGATGCTCCCTTTCTTGCTATCTCCCTTTCTCCCAAACTTATATGCTATATCCCACAGCTGCTTTTTAATGGAAACCTTTTCATCATCTCAGATCATTTGAGGATTTTTTTTCCTCTAAAAGGTACATTTAAGACCCTGGAGTAGAAGGTGTCTCTATGTTTTCATGTCCCTCATTTAACATTGATTGCAGAATCATTTCCCTTTGTATTTGCAATGTGTTTTGTGTATCACTGCTCTGTCTCTTCTTCATGGTCACTGCATTTTCAGTGGCTAAGGGCCTTGCTTGGCTTTGTGTGTCTGTGTCTAACTAGTACAAGGGATTTAAAGAGGGATCACTAAAGCAAGAATGGCTTATTTTTTTCTTCCAACAGCTTGAAGTAAGCACAAATATTTTAAAAACAAGTAAAACAATCTTTTGTGTTGTTTTTGGCTTGCTAGCATTTAAAACAGAAAAAAAAATTCCGGTTTTTCAGGAGTCTTTTTTTAATAGAAACAGACTGTAGAAAACAAGAGGTTAGATATATATTAGCTCACATTTCATCCAGATCAGCAGAATGTTGGATTGTTTCTCTTCATTTACACATCCTCTGTTCTGAGTTTTCAAGGAAGCTTCACAAAAACCTTCCATAGCCTCATCTTTGAGATGGGCTCTCAGAGAGTAGCTGCCACATCGTGGCTTTACGAGCTCAGGGGCTTCCTCGGATCCTGCATACAGCAATGCCTGAATTGAGCTCTAAAAGGCCAGAGAGGCTTTCATTTGAATATTATTTTCCAGGATTTTTTGCTAAATCAGCTACATACATCTGCTGAAGTGAACTATGCTACTCTCCTATGCCCTCCTTTTGACCATGTGGTGACATTACCTCTACTGAGGATTTTTGGAGAGAAATCAAGTGACTAATGAAGCACCAGGCTGCTCCTTTAGGACTGAGCATCTGAGCTGGGAGTTTTGTTTATTAACTCTTCTGGCAGGCCATCATTTAATTTATCTGCTACTGACCCCTTTTGTGCAGGCAGAGGATAATCCAGTACCTGCGATTGCTGCTATGCCTGGTGTGCAGCAGATCGTTTACTAGTCACAATTTATCTAATGTAATCACTTCATTGCCTGCCTATAAGAGCTGCATCCCATCAAGAAGCTTTGGAACAATGTAGAGACATTAGAGATTAGAATTTATCACTTCTGAAGTTCATTAATTTAATGAAAGTCCTGATTCTTCAGCGGAGTTTAATCTTCATTTCTTTTGTCAGTGCAGGTGTCAAATATCCATTTATAATTCCTTAACCCATTGACTACTGTCACTTTTTCCACTTTTAGCTGTTCAAGAAAAAAAAAGTGCTCTTTTTTTCATTTTCATATAGTACCTTCTCTTAATATCTGCTGTATTGAAGATCCCAAGCCTCTGGGCTCTGTCTGTAAGGATAGAGGGGATTTTCTTATTTTTTCCTCTGCAGTCTTAGAGACCCTATGTCACATGCCTGATAAATTCATCAGACAGGCCCCAGAAATTTCCTTGACTTTAGTGGGATTTCTTGCAGAGCCTTTCATGAGCACAACAGTGCAGCTGACACAGTGACCCTTTTATCTGGGGATAGTAGTAATGGAAAATGCATGTCTGAGATTTTGTTCAGTATTACTCCCAAATAACAGCTAAATATAATTATATATATACATATCTATAGATAAATCTGAGACCCAAACGGCAGGTTTTTGAAGGGGGGGTGGAATTAAAATTNATTACTCCCAAATAATAGCTAAATATAATTATATATATATATATATGTATATATATAGAGAGAGATAATTCTGAGACCCAAATGGCAGGTTTTGGGGCAGGATTAAAATTACCAGCAAGAAATAATTTCTGCAGCTCTGCATGACCTCCAGCTATTGTTTCTTTTCTGCTGCAGAGTGGCCTAAAGGCTGCTGCGCTCAGGAGCTCCAAGCTCTAATCTCCAACCCACTGGTAAGTCAGATCATTGCTCTCTGCATTGGCTTCCTGGTGGATAAATAAGGATTTGGGTTTAGCACACTTCAACATTTCTTTATGAAAAGTTCTGTCTAACAGCAAGGGATTGTTCTTGTTGTTTTCTGTCTCCTACCTCATGTGTAGAAAGAGAATCTGATTTAGTTTACGGCCAAAAGTTCAGCACCTCCTGCAAGTGCATTTCCTGTTGGCATCAACAATTGTATCCAGTCCTAATTCTTATATGAAACCTTCCAGATAAGAAAAGAGACACTTTGCAACTAACTAAGCACTGGCACCAGACAGTGCACTTAGACTGTGGGAACCTATAGGGAAATGAAGATACCCACACTCAAGTCTTCAGCATCCTTAATAAGGTGTCCCAAAGTGAACTCTATATTTCTGCTCCATGCACACTTAATTAGAAGATTATAGTTCCCAAAACAACTTTTTCCCCTTTTGGGTCTGTGTTATTTTTTCCTAATTGATAAAACCTTATTATGAAATCTATTTCTTTTTGTCCCACTGGGAAATGAATATCCTTAAGAAAAAGTGGGAAAGAATGTACCAGAAGGAAGTGTTGGTGAAGAATTGAGGGAATTTAGATACTTCTTCCAGAAGTGACATATTAGAGGTTGTTTTTTAAGGAACAGAGGATCCACACAAGCAAAGCAATTATGCTTCAGTTCAAATCTGATCAGGAGCTCACGGGAGTCAATTAAATCCTATTCCTTCATTTCAAGATGCTTTATCACAGGTCTTTAATCTCCCTCACCCCTGTCTCAGCCAGCCAGGCTTTTTTTCCCAGCACTGATGTAAATAATGCAAACCATATTGTAAAGCTCATCTTTGACCTTGCTTTGTCTTTGCTACCCACAAAGTGTGGCATGGCAAAAAATCGAGTGCATTCTGACTGTGCTGGCAGGACAACCTACAGATACATACGTAAGGCATGATGGTGATGGGTTTATGGTTGGACGTGGTGATCTGGAAAGTCTTTTCCAACCATAATGACTCTACAGGGAGAATAAAAGAGAATATTGGGAGAGTATGGGAGCTGGACTTGCCTGTAGTGTAATAACTCACTGCCAGCTGCGACAGTGGCCCTGCTGCCAACCGCAGTGCTCGAGCACGGTAGGGGCTGACACGGCACGGAGCGGAGGCCTCCGCAGCGGCGCTCGGCTCTGCTTCTTGACGGGGCAGCGAAGGCCTGTGCTTGCAGGGCAGCCTGGACGAAGGGCAGCCGGGCTCCTCCTCAGGCGAGCAGGGCCAGGGAGGCAGCCACATGCAACAGGAGAGGTGACAAATGGCCTCGTTTGTTATCTCCCTACTGTTCTCAATTAAGCTTCCTCTTGCAAAGTTGATCTTTCAGTTTAAAAGCACGTGCGGAAAACAAGAAAACATCACAGTGAAAATGGTTGAAATTAAGGAAGAAGGGGAGAGAAAAAAAAAAACAAGGAAGGGTGAATTTTGAGTTACTTATTGATGCAGAAACTCTTTTCTATGTAGTTTTTGGCTGAATTAACAAAACGGCATGGAGAGAAATCTCAAGACCCCAAGGACGGCCACTTGCTGTATTGGGTTATGTAATAATAACCAGGGCCCTGTTAGACTTGAGCTTTTGCTTCAGAAACTGATCCCCAAAATTCTCCTGTTGGGGAAGGGTGCATGGCTGAACTCACTTTACAACACTTTTTTGCTTTCTCTCACTCACTGTGTACCTATATATGGCCAATAGCCCTTAGCAATTTCCTCTAAGATTCTGCCGACAGCAAAGTTAAAATGAAGCCCCAGGCTCTTTACGCTCTTAAAGTTTTTCAGCTTCGGTCATCTTTTCCTAAATTGGTGTGTCCTAGAAGCAGGAGTGAAAACAGCCAGCAATTTTATCTGCTTCATGTCTAAACTATATTCTACATCCTGCACCCTTTCTAGTAAATATTCTCTGCTCAGTGAGTAGTTAAACTGGACTCTATAATTCACGGAGATAATGTGTGCTGAGAAGCTCATGCTATTGGATACAATAATAGGAATAGCTGTGTGCTTTTTTTTTCAGGTCCATGAAGGGACAGAAGCAGCTGTAAGAACCAGAGCATGTTTTCCGTGAGCCCATAGCACGAGACAGTGGGGCAGGCTCCTGAGAGCTCTCTTGTCCCATCTGGGACTGGGAGGCTCCACGGGGCATCCCAAAAGCTTATTCAGGCACTGAATAAATAGTCAAGTGTCTCCAAAATGCAAAGGCAGGGCTCAGTCTCATACATCCATTTAGCATTTGAGTTCTGGTTTTGCCACATGATACTGAGTTTATTCTGCTTCAGTCCACCGGGTAATAGCCAACAGATACAGCATAAAATTGTTGAGGTCTGAGATATAAATTTACTGTAAGTCCTTTGGGAAGTTGTTCCAGAATGTAACACTGATAGCTGAGAGGAGATGATGATGCTTGTCCTATGTAGTCACTGCTGAGCAAATGAGAGTAGCTGATGCAGTGCACTTCTGAGGGGGAAAAAAAAAAAAAAGGCTTTCTATGAGACAGAACAGGCAGTGAAAGACTTATCACCAATGCCTTAGTATTTAATACTATGTGGGACACCAGAAATACCAGAGAGCTCCTGGTTTATGCCATGAATCTGTGGATAGATATATATAAATAGGTAAAGTGTCAGTCTGTATGCTCAAGAAGTTGCATCATTACAATTCTTGGGGAGTTTTTTTGGTTTTTTGTTTTGTTTTGTTTTTTCTTCAGACAAGTGGTATTTGTTTGACACTGCGATCTGCTGCTTGTGGCAGCTCATCTCAGCAGCTCTTAGTACACTTTGGAAATGACTATTTCTCTTTACAGGTACTGAAAATGGAGGGTTTCATGGGTAGGAATAGAAAAAGGTCTTGCCTCGAACACAGGAGAGCCTGTTAGCAATAAGGTGAAATATGGGCCACGCTGCTGTGTACCGACCAGATGCTTTCACTTTTGCAATGATTTGAACAGAGGCTCCTCCAAAAGCTACACAGAGCTGGCCCTGAATCCTGTAGTGCTCTTCTTGCCAAAGGTTATGAGGACTGAGGGGCAGCATTGCCTGAGTTGAAAGGGAAACAGGAAAATAAAATGGTGTTGAACTGGAGCTGGAGGTGGGGCAGTGCAGTAGAAATAACTTAAGTAGGGAGAAAAGCTGTGTTCAAAACTGCTCAGCTTGCCCAGCCCCACTGCTTTCTGTGCCAGCAGCAACTCGGAGCAACTTCCTGGCAGAGACTTACTTGTGGGCTTGTCTTCTCTAAGAGAAATGCAGCCACATGATGCTCATCTATGAGAAACAATTTAGGCATAATGTAATCATCCTGCCACCGTGATTTACTGCAGATCCCATTGGCCCAAAGGTCACTGTCATTCCTCAAACACAGATAACCTGGTGTTATTCCATAGCTGGAAAATCACATATATATAAAAGCTATTTACTTATTGCAGAAATAAGCTATACTGATCTGATCAAGCATTGCTGCCTCAGCCCTGGCAGCCTCGCTTCATAAAAATACATTAAATCATTGCTATTAAGGTCCTGAAAAACTGCTTATGGGAGTCCTTAAGAAAGTCCTATGACCATTTAAAATGGATCAAGAATTGTATGAACACCATTCTCCTCTCTGCAAGAAAAACTTTTCATGTATAAAAGTTGTTCATTGTTCAATATCCATTGTGTTTTCTTCATTAACTCCAAAGTTTTCCTCATTTCGTTTCTCCACCGAAGGAGAAAAATATATTGAGCTGTCAATGATGTTATCTATGAAGAGAGGCAGATTTCATATATTGAATCTAAGCTTTACAAACAGTCAAGTAATTGGAAAGGCTTTTGTAATAAAATACAGGTAAAAATAAGCTTGCAAAAATCAAAGGGAACAGAAAAGTCTAAATTGTTTATGTAATCACTTATACTCCTCTGAATTGTTGATCTTTCTCTCCCCTCTGAATTTCTGTTATATTCTCCGGAGTTGGTAATTCAGTATTTGAAAACAGCTTCAGAAAAATAGTGTATCCATTACTTCACAAATATTGCCATCTATTTCTCTCCTATGTGAGAGAAAGCACAAGCAGACACACACATGCACTTATCCAACTGCTGTGAACATGTTCCACGTAAACAAACTGGAGAGATTTGCTGATTAAAGTTGCAGCAAGATGTGCTCATGATGTAGAACTACTGGGAAAATTGAAGTAGGAGCGAGCAGAATTAATTCTTTGAGGTCATAGAGAATTAAGTGAGGATTGCAGGAAAGATTGGGGGTTTGGTTATTTAATTTGATACTGATCCATTTGTCAGAGGCTAACCTGAAACGTCAAAGAAGGGATATATGGCTGCAGATGGGCTGGGAGAGCTCTAGCACTGTGGGAGAACATCTGGAAAGCCTGGAGGAGATATATGGCTGCAGATGGGCTGGGAGTGAGTGGCTGGGAGAGCTCTAGCCCTGTGGGAGAACATCTGGAAAGGCTGGAGGAATCTCAAAAGACCTGAAAGTGTGCCTTGACTGAGACACTGTCAAAAATATTTGAGATGATGGAGAGGATTAGGAAGACCGGAAGGTCTGAAGTGTGATCAAACAGCATCTAGGTTTTTTGGGAATAGCCATTTCATCACAATTAGAAAAGGAAGGATTGAATTTATGGAAGTGGAACATTTAGATGGCAACATGTGAGACTGAGCTCAGGCAGTCAGGAGAAGCTGGAGACAGCAGGTTGATGAGACTGACACCAGGCTTTGCTGCGAATGGCAGCTGAGGAGGATAATTCCTGTAGTGAGAAAGTAGAGAGTCCTAGGACTGATTAAGGAATATGTGAGTGGAGGTGCTGAATAAAGTAGGAGTGAGCCAATGTAGGTAGTTCAATGGGTAATGGACAGGTGACTCCAGAACCTGTGACACTTCTGATAATTGCAGCTGATATAGTAATTTAATATATTAATTTTCAAAAGTGCACGAGTGACTCAGGAACATAGTCACATTCAAGTCAATACAACACGTGTTCCTGGGTCACTTTGGTTCTTTTCAAATGTCCTTCCAAATGTGTCAGTTCACATTTCCTTACAGAGCCCTCCAAAAGGGAAGAACTTGGAAGGAAAGAGCAGTTCTTGAAAGAACTGTTGGGACTCACCACAGAAAAAGGGCAAACTGAAATAGTTATATTACAGATTTGGCTACCAATTTGTATGGAGAATCTGTAACAAATAAATAGAATCCCATTTACTCATCTTCCCCAATTATTTATTTCACCCTCATCACCAGTCTTTTTTTCTCTGTAATTCTCTCCTTCCTCTTTAATTTCATTCTCTCTACAGCAGTTCAGCTCTGGATGCTACAGATTTTTATTTGTTTGCTTGTTTGTTTAGTGAATAATCATCCAAAACCTCTAGAGCACATCCTGCTCTAATCTGATGTGAAATGTTAAAAGCTGCTCACTAGCAAATTAGCTCTTGCCAAATTATGTGCACACCAGATCCTACAAGTCAAATACAATTAAACCAAAGTTTGGTTTCCGCTTTGGTGGAGACCGCTTAGAAACTGGCCCTGGGGCACACGGTCAACTGGCTGTTTGGCATAATAGCACGAGGCGCATCCTGTAATTATGGTAGGCATTTTCTCTTAACCACTCACTTGTGCTAAATGTACACTTCAAAGATGTTTACCTGCTTTTTCAAAAATAAAGCACACAATGCAATTCTTTTTGCCCAGACAGAAAGACAAGTTATGCCTTATGGCACGCTACTCTTCAGACATATATTTAAGCTCTCTTTGGCAGATAAATATCACTGCTGTTGACCGAAGTCAATAGGAGCAGCAGTTCCCTGGAACTGTCCTCCCACCCTAATTCTCATTTTTCAACCCTCTCTAACCTTTGTTGGCATCATTCAGTTTATTTGCACATTGGCATGTTGGAATTCGGCCTTGTAGAGCATTTGAGGTTCTGGACAGTGCCATGTAAAGGAGATTTATTTCCCGATGCTTTGGACAACAAATATCTCAGAGTTTTTTATTTTTCCTCCTTTCTCACAACATCTTCTCTTTTTTTGTGTTCGTTTATTTTGGCAACATCAGACTCCCTGGCCCCACTGTTTCCCAAACACAGACTTCGGATATTTCTGTTGTCAAGAGAAAGCCATCTCAGTTTTGCAGGGCAAAACCCCACCTCTGCTGGAGTCAGACAGCTTTGCCATTGACCTCAATGCAGTCCTTACAGATCAAAGGCACAGAGGAAAGTGGGCCAGGTTAGAAAAGATAGTTTAATTACCTTGAAAACAGCCTACCCATTTGTCACCATTTGCTCCAGAACCAGAAGCCCTCCATAGGAGAAATGAACTCAGAGAGGATGAAGTGCAGGAGAAAGATGAAGAGTGGAGAAGGGTGATGACCTTCCTTCGCGCTGGCGGTCCATTCTGCGTGGTGCAGTTCCACACAGAATATCTTGGGAAGCAATAAAGCCTCCCGTCTTTCCCAGTGTGTACCTGAAGAGCATACGATGGGATCACCCTGTGCCTACAGAGACCTGTACAAGGGTGTGAGGTGAGAGATCTACACCCCAAGCCTCCCCTCGACGCATCCTTGGTGGCTGGTGGTGCTGTTGAAATGCCTTAGCAGGAGGCAGCAATTCCCGAGCACTGAGCTCGCCCCATGATGGGGTTCAAATGACCAGACTAGCTCTTCTGCTGCAACATTTTGGTATTACCAGGTCCAATAATCCATAAACTCTCCTTTCTTGCTTTAATATCTGATACCATGACAAAGTTGTGAGCAATCATAAGCCTGACCTAAGCCTCATCGAGCTCAGAGGAAGCCCATGGTGCTGATGGGCTTTGGGTGAAGCTCATAGCGTATGTTTACACACGTAGTTTTTTTTTTAAGCTCCTACAGTGTTGGTAGCACAAGTGAGTGTCACTGATCAGCCAAGTTGATTTCACAAGAACTGAATGAACCCATACAGCATTTCTGTTCAAAGAACCAAGATATCATCTATAGCAAATGATTCCTAGTAACTTGAGTTGCATTAGTCTAAACCGTCAAAATACACTAGAAATGCACCCAAGAGGCTAAAACTAATCACAGATTAGAGATGAAATTTGCTGAATATTTTCATCTGAAGTTTTTAATCTGAAAAACTTTTAGATGAATCATTTGGATTTGCAAAATTATGGGAGGAGTTTCAAAGCACAAGTAGATTCCTGTTAGGTACAACTAAAATGATTTTTTAAATTATTAGTTACAGGAAAAAATCTGTTCTGATCTATCTATTGGGAGGGATTTTATTTTTAATTTGCTGAGAGCTCCATGATCTTGACTCCTTGGTTCCTAGCAAAAACACCCTTTTGAAAAACAATGTATTACCAGCATATGTGCCTGACAAAACAGTGTGGCTTCAGGATGTACATTTAAGACTGCAGCTTTGTCAGAGATTAATTCAGCCTCTCTGAAGTGGAATGCAAAGTAGAACAGCAAAGAACACAGATAGTAATCAATCAGCATTGTAAATCACCACTAAATTCTACAGACAGCATAAATGTAGAGTAACAGACACACTTTTATATGGAATTCATGTCAAAGCAGTACTGCTGCAGCACCCTGGGGTTCAATTATATCTGCGGCGACGCTATATAGGATTATTCTCTCATCTCTAGGAGGGTGGAGAGAAGGCAAAAGGAGAAGGAGAATGTCAAACAGAACTGCAAACCCTTGGATGAAAAATGGAGGTGTGAGCGCTCTTTCTGGAACTTTAAAGTGAGTTTAATTCAAATGAAACAACCCAATAAATAACACCTTGCAGCTGACTTTGAAATGTTCGCACCAGAGCTAGTGAATTCAACAGCTGCAAACTTTCATTCCCATCATAAATGACATGTTATAATTATATTTTTTACAAGCTTCCATATGTATGTTGATTTATTTTTTAATTTCTTCTTTCTTAATAGCCCTTCCTTCCTTGGGAAGATAAGGTGATCTCAAAAATACCTACTGGCTTTTTCAGTGACCCTTTTTTGGAGCATAACAAAGCCAATAATAAAAACTAATTTCCTTCTCTGATTTCCTCATCTGCACAAGGTGGATGCCTTCCGCGAGTACATGCAATCTGTAGGGAATACAAAGGCCACTCCATTTTAAGGCATAAACACCCTCCCCAATGACAAGTATCCTCTACATCTCCCCGACCTTTCATGCCACCGAATAACTGGTTTAAAATACATCCATATTTTTTCATCTCCTCTTTCAGAACTCACTTTTCAATCCATTAAAAAATCACAAATAGCAAACCAACCCACCTGTGACTTAGTCCCCTGCTTCTGGGTATGTTGCTGCTTTAATTCATTGCCGGTTAACTTGCATTAGCCAGCCGGTTCTGGGGGCCACAAACATTCATCTCATGAAATAAATGTTTGCAGACTGCCTGTACTAGCATTTACAAATGCATTATCTAGCCCAAGTTAATTCCAGCCATCCTTTAGCTCAAATTAAATCTAGTTTAGAGAAAAGCTTTGTTATTACTGTGCTTTGTGTATGTGCTTCTTGGACTGTTTAGATGGGTTATTTGGTACCGACAGTATCCCATTAGGGCTTCTCAGTTGAGGGCTTCCCTGGAGCTGCCTACCTCTGTCTTTTCACCTATTTTCTGTCTGTTGTGACTGCATTTTCTCTGTGTTTTCCCTGGAGAGCCCTTCCTGAGGGCACATGTGGGTTGTGTGTCCTGCACAACTCTCCCCCCAGACCCACACAGTCTTTCAGCCAATGCACTGCTGGCCGTGGTCTCTTCATGAGCGCCATGCAATGGGGTGCACTGGCGACCTGGTGATCATAAAAGTGTATGACCTCCTGTTTTTATCCTGCTGACTGCACCCCTCAAGAATGATGGTGGTTGGAAAGAGGCAATCTGTCATGTAGATGCAAGAAATAGTTCCCAAACTGTTCATGAAGTGCCCAACTGAGATGGGCAGGGTGAGCAGAGAGAAAAGGCCAAAGACACATTTCCAGTTCATCATTTTTATACTGATGAAGGCAAACTGTAAGGACAGGGCAGGAAATAGAGGTCCCTAAAACCAGAAGAGTTCTAGAACAAAATGAAGAACAAACGAGTAAATCAAGAGACACGCTGCATTTCCAGTCGATCAGGGAAATGTCACTCACTTTTAGTGCCATCTCCCAGTGCTGTAGAGAGATGATGGATGCTGTCATATCAGGAATCTTGCATGTGAGCTGAGAAGAGGCTGTCAATCCCAAACTCATATCATGTCTATACCAAAAAGCTGTGGAGATTTGTGCTTTAAAGAAGAGCCAAAATGCTCCCCACGGGGCCTCTCTTGGAAAGGATGCACTGCAAGAAGAGAAGCTGTCTAAGAAAATATCTAGAGGAATGGACAAAGATGGCCCCATTAGTCCAGTGGGAATTAGTTAACCAAGCATGAACCTTGCTTGCATGTGCTTAAAACTACTTAAAGTCGAATTTGGCCTCCCTCAGCCAAAATACCTCCAGATGGGCCCAGGGCTGCTTAAGGAAGGGCACCAATGCTTTCCAATGCCAAGGGTTGTGTTGAAAAATTGCCAGGAGGCTGAGTTGCACTTAATTTGCATATAAATTGCAACCATTTTTATCAAATATAAATGCACACAATCATAATAGCGTATTTGCTTATTCTTGCTTTTCCTTTGAGAGATGAATATAAATTGTTTGTGTTTAAGTTTACCATTAAATAGCTGCACCATGTCTACACTGAAGAAAAGGGCTGTAGGGGAAGCAGTCAGCTGTAGCACCTATTTGGGGACCTTGGCAAGCCAGGGCTGTCCAAGAAAGGATGTACTGGATGCCAACAAGAACCAGTCAAGACCTCCAAGCAAACCAGAATGGAACTAAGCCAAGCTGAGGATGTGCCAGTTGAGTTCCACAACTGTGAAAAGTATAGACCATATGTCCGAATTATTTGAGCTGATTGAGATTTCAGTGAATTGAAAGCTCAAGCTTTTTTTTTTTTTTTTCAGAGAAATTTCAGAAGCTCTGATAATACCACCAGACTTATAATCACAGTGTTAGACGATAGGTCGAATCCTGCTCCTTAAGAAATTCCAGAAAAGGCTAACAATCTCTTCCAAAGTCCACAAATTTCAAAAAGTACTCAGGTTTATAGGAGGCTCTCCTGTCATTTATTAGCTTTTTATCAGCTTTAGAATCAGGAGATTTTTTATTTATTTATTTTTAATCTTAAGACTTGACAGTTTTGCCTTTGTTTTTGTGCAGTCTGTCATGTCGTGCCATCCCCAAGGACACAGAGCATGTTGGAACATGGGATGGGAGCATGGGATATGTTGGGAGCATATTTTTAGAAACTTTCACTAATCAGGTTTATTTATGCTTGGTGCACCTGTGGTTTTCCTATTACTCTGAACTCTTTATAAAGTGTTTTTCTCCCCTTAAAACTTTAAAGCCCCACTTTACAAACACGGAATACATCCCGTAACCAAACTTGCACTGAACCTACTCCTCTGACTTTTTCACCTCTCTTAGCTCTCTGGAAGTTAGAGTTCCCTGACTTGCCCTGCTAGATATGTCCAGGACTTCCTACCTTTTGTTGCAATTGAATAACCAAGACCTTAGCACGTAAGGAGCTAAGCACCATCCTACTTTACTAATCTGAGACTAAAATTCATTGGAGCCTCAGAAGGATACAAGTTCTGAAATCCTGGCCCTTGAATGGGGGACTCTTCCTTGTGCTCTTTCTCTGATCATAAGAACTTTTAATCTTTCAATGAAAAATAGAAGAGTCTGAAGAGGAGAGTCTGAGCAAGCTGTGCAGACGTGCTTAGAGTGCTATTTAGTTGGGGGAAAGAGGCACCCTCTGTTCAGCATATTGGTTTTGCTGTCCCGCTCTCCAAGGTGCCCTGCAGTGTGCAAAACAGTTGGGTGCCTAAGACAGAAAAGGGACCTCTCCAGATGGGTGAGAAATTAAATGTTTGTCCATTTACCGCTATATCACTAAGAAGTCTCATCCAGAACACAGGAGACATCCCTCAAAGAAGACGGAACGGAAAAAACCTTTAAAGCTTAAACTAGTAGCCAAACTGCTAGACCAACCTTATGAAAAGCACTAATGCCTCTCTAACTAGGATCGATATCCCAGTGGGACATGGAAAGCTCCCAGTACTGGTAGTGGAGTTATCAATGACCTTCTTAGCTGCTGCAGATGGAGAAGAATATCTGGGGAAATATCTCCTGGGATGATTTTGCAGCCTGCCAGTCTGCAGTTTGCTCCCTGGGTGCTACAGCATTTCTGCATTCAGACAGTGGAATTAATGAAGCTGGAAGGCACACAAGAGGCTTCACCTGACTCACGGGTGATCTTGTCACTTCCCCTCACCTCCTTGCTCAGCTTCCCGCCTGGGGTTTGCACCATGTTAGAGCATTAATGCCTGGCGTTCCCACCACTGCTTTCAATTTATTTCATCCACAGTGCTGACACTTTATACACTGTTAGCCAGAATGTACAGCCTTCGGGTTTTAGTCTTCTTTGTGTGCAGTAGTGACATGGGTTAATAATACTATTATTAGCTTCTTATAATGCATAGTGCTAATGATCCCTTCCTATAAGGTGCAGAGCCCGAAGCAAAGGCAGCTGATGAGAGGCCAGCAGTAAGAAATCACCATTACAAGGCCCAAGGGAAGGATGCTAATGGGTAGCACTCCCTGCCTGCACAAAGAGGGCCAGGGAGAAAGCTGCTCTCCTGTTTCCTTTCACTGTTTGCAGGATCTCCTGGCTTCAGCAGTGAGCTAACATATTTTTCCTCTGTTGTCTGTACATGTGGCTTTTCATTCTTCACAACCAGTGCTTCGCACATTCTCAAGGACTGAATTTGGCTCTGAATGGTGTGTCCAAGCACTTTCCTGCGTATTGCACTTCCCCAAGTTTGTAGAAATCCTATCAGGTTGATCCACTAGCCCAAAACTCCAACCAAAGAGCTACCAGAACAATATACAAAAGGTGGAGCTGTGTAATTAGAGCTCTGGGGAGACCGTCAGCACCTGAAGTGCCTTCCCCCATCCCCAAAGGGGAGCTCAGGCCCCATGGACTGAGCGTGATCACCCCAAGTCCCTGCAAGATGTAGTGAAATCATGGACACTGATACAGCTTGAATTGTTGATGATATTCATATGAGTGCCAAGGTAGAGCCCTGCATGCAAATGTGTATACCCACATAGGAACAGATAGGGGCACTAATAGCATGGAAATTATCTTCCCTTTTTCCCAGTCTGCCATACAAGGA
>VWPW01008698.1:14051-61436 GCA_013389825.1 Crypturellus undulatus | reverse complement strand
GGCCGCCACGGGGATGGGCCGGGGCGGGCCCCGCCGCGCGCCGCGCAGCGCCCGCTCAGACAGCGGGTGCGCCCGCGCTGGCTCCCGCTCCTCGCTAGCAGCCAGAGTCGCAAAAAAAGCAGTAAATATCAAGTAAAATTAACTAAATTAAGCTAAAATAAGGTAGAATAAATTACCCACCCTTCCCCAGATGCCTCATTTTATGCCAGGCTGAGCCAAGACCGAGGCTGGTCTGGAGACGGTACTGAGGTGGTGAATCAGGCGGTCTCATCCCCCTGCTGCCCCATCAGGCCCATCCGACGCTTCCCCTTGGCCGCTCGGCTCGCATGACTCTATTTCTTACTTGAAATTGTTTCTAGTTCTCTTTGTTATTATTATTATTACTTTATTCTGGTTACTGGCGTGGTAGAGGTGAGGCCTGCCCCGCCGCGGCAGCGTGCGGGCTGACGGGGCATGTTTGGGACGCAGGGAGCTGCCCGGTCTGTGAGAGCAACCAGAAAACAAGAGGAATCTGCAAACCTTGGGGCCACCCATCACTGCTGCTGCTGGCATGGAGAATACAGCAGAAAACAGGGAAGATAAAGAACATCCCGTAACTGGGGAAAAGTGCAGAGCAAATGTCAGGTATGAGGGCTGTAATTAAAGGAGCTGGGATTAGCCCAGAACCACAGGGTTAATTAGCATCCCTGTTCCTGGAGCATCTTCTGTGTGATGTTTAATGATGCCTGAGATGTCTTCAGTAGCAGATTTCACTTCGTGGCCCCTTTTGGTTCCTTTTCGCACTGGAATGGGCGCCCTGTGTCATTCTTGCATCCAGGTGCTGCTTCTTCCTCACCCACACGCCCGAGATCTCATCCTGCCCCCAAATTAGTCAGAATCAGTGAACTTTGGTGCCTGGAAAGTAAGACACAGCCAAGAACTGTTCAAAGGTGAGCGAGGTGAATCCAAACCAGTGGACGTGCACACATAAGAAGGCCAAGCTGAACCACGCGGTGTCTGCTTTGCCCAAAGAAAAAGTGACACTGGAAATGTGGGTTTTTAGTCAGTCTAAGGCTTTCCGAGAGCTACCGGGTGATACCAGGAGCTGACAGCGATGCTGGGACTGGCCTGGAGTGGCCCCATCCTTCTGCTACAACCCTGGGCCATCAGGCCCCTTGGTTCCATCGGGGAAGCTGCACGTGAGTAGACTCAGCATTATTCCGAGCAGTCCAAAAACCTGACTTTCCTTGTCACGTATTTGTTTGTCACATATTTGTTTGGCAATGGGTTATCCCCGAACACCTTAGCATACGTTGGGAATCCGCTTTGTGCTATCAGCTGTGGGCAAAGGAACGTGATGGGTTGTTGTGGTCACCCGGTTCCCACTGCATTGGGCAAACACAAGCCTGGCAAAGAAGGTGATGATAAAAGGGTACATTTCTGCATTTATCTGCTGGATGGTGCCCACTTAAAAAAGCCTGATTTGTGCATTAAATCCTGCATTTCTGTAGCACTTGAGATAGCTGTTTCCTGCTACGCTAGTGCAGCCAGAGAGGTTGGTCTTTCTGCAGCAATGTTTTATTTTTCATTTTTAAATCAACTGTGAGCTCGTTTACTGCAACATGCTGGAAATGTTTCTATCACAGTTTGTTTAAGTTTCACAGAGGGATTTTATTTATTTTTCCTGCAGATCACACATACAAAGAATGTATTTTCACAGTAAGTTCTCCAAAATACAATAAAGACCTCGGAACATCTGATGCCCAGACTCTGCCGCTCCCAACACACTATGTGATCTGCTCATTCCCAATGCAGATATTCTCTTTCCTAGCACCCGTGCCAGGGACCGCCTGATGTATGCTGGCCCATTTTGGAAAGCCTTGAACAAGACCATTTGTTGTCAAGATAATTTTACAAAAGCAATACCATTTCCCAGCTTGCCATTAAAATAATTCATAACATTGACGCTGCCATGTGTGCTGCCAGCTTTAAACCTGCCCAGCTAACTTTCTTTCCATTTGGCTCGAAACTTGGGCCTCGGTGAAATATATATAACAAGCCAGGTCTGACCTATTTGCTTTTAGTCATTTTTGAATGATCTCATTTTCTGACTTTCCATCAATGCAAACAGAGAGAGGAAAAAAAAAAACACGTTTTCCAACGGCTAAAACCAACAGAACTGATAAGTATAAGATCTTACATTAAACATGATGAATTTCAATCCAAAACGAGTATGTTTGGGGGGACCTTTATGTGCAAATGCAGCATATACTGTCCGATTGCTGCTGAACATAAGCCACACGCCTGGCTGGATGGCTGCAAGCAGCTGATCTGAGTATTTCGCTTTACAACATGCCCAAGGAATGAGAGAATCCAGTAAAAATACAAGATCTGCCCTCTATTATTTCAAAGCATTTAAGCAGAAAACTCTGGGCCCGAACATTTGCTGTCCCAAGCCTTATGCCATCATTCATATCTTTATATAGAGAGCATAATGCATTGCCTGCACTGCAGAACTCCAGAATCCCGGGGTTTGATGTATTCCTGGAATCAGGAAGGAGTGACTGTGGCCATATGGATACAGAAGATTTGTAGGACGTGCTCATGAACCTGCAAGGGAGAGATGTGGGTAGAGAAAACAGAAGTCAAACCCAACATTTCTGTGTCCGTTCTGCTATCTGACCGCCGGCCTGACCCACGGAGTCCTTCCAGGGCTGTCTCCAGCTGCTGCAGAGCATCACGTTGGGAAATTCAGCATTGCCGTGACCTATTTCTAGGGCTCGGGTGCCTATGGCTCGTTCTCGAAGCAGGGAATAGCAAAAGCCGCATCCACTTCCAGCAGACCTTGAGCATCCTTGGAACAGCCCAGGAGGAAGCAGGAGCTCCTGGGGCCGGTCCTCTGTGACCGCCCTGCTTCTTCACCAGGACATTCACGACACAGACCAAACCCTTCTACATCTGCAGCACTAACCCCCTTCCTTCTTAACGCCCGTCTTGGCTGGTACCGTCTCCTCTGGGCCGTTCTGCGCTCCCCCTTCCGGCTGCTCGCGTTAGATCTGCGCGCGCAATACGGGCGTCTGCTGCGAGCGCCGCAAAAGACGAGATTTGCAGTGATTATTCCTCACTTCAAGGGCACGCTGTCAGCTTTAGAAAACCGTCGGTAATAACAGTTTTACTTACTTGCACTCCTAATAATACCTTGCAGGTTTAGAAGTCAAAGGATTCTAAAAAACCAATTTCCTTGCCCTTCAGCCTGGCCAATGCAAAAAAAAAAAAATCAATGGAATAGGTTTCACTTTTGCTTCTAGTCCTTCTCACTTACTAGTTTCCCCCTGCTTACGCACTTGCTTTACAGCCAGGAGAGGATGAATTTGTGCAGGAAATTAAAGGAAAAAAGAAACCTCCAAAAGCAGAAAGAGAGAAATAAGAAGGCATGAAAGCATTCCTATTGATTTTTTTTTCTTTAATAAATACAAGTTTTATAGAAATGAAGCATTTGGTGAATTTAACCAGAAGTCATTCCACATCCACAAAATAATAATCATATAAAAAGGCTGATGGTCATCTTATATTAGCAAAAGGTTACTATTGTGGCATAATTTTTGATAAAATTCAAAGTGTTGTTTTTCCTCTTAGTGCCACGATTAGAAGAAAAATAATATTAAAAATAAACTTATAGGAAGTATAGATCTCAGACACAGTTTGTATTGGCCAAAGTAAAAAATAAAAATGGGAATGCTGCAGCCTTTGGAAACAACAATCCAGTCCCAAGGGCTCATCTATTCCGGCTTATACTTTTGTCAGGGGATAAGGAGCAAGAGAGGAAGGGGACGAGATTTTAAACAGATTTGTGCATTTTGGTGCCTTTGTGCTCTGCTTGGCTCAGGGTGAGGGGAGATTTGGTGGCATTTGCTCAGTGCCACAGGGATGATGCTGGTGTCACTGGAGCCGCTCAGCAGGACAGAACCCTCCTTCAGCATCGCACTGGCTTGTGCAGACACAATACTAAATAGCCATCATGTTTTTTCAGTGTTTTCTATTCTTTTCCTTTTTTTTTTGCATTCCCTGGGCTGCAAGACATTGGAGAGACGTTACCTCAAGCCTCCTCCATGCTTCTCCCAGAGGCTGGAGCCGAAATTCGGCATTAGCAGAACGTATGCCTGGAATACGGCCTCAAAAAATATTGCTAGCATCGCTAGGCAACCGGGAAGCACCTTGGGAGCCAAGAGGAGCCTTGGTGGGCACAGCAAGCTGGTGCCGAGTGTCACACGAGGCGGCAAGGGGATGTTTGTTTCTCAGCGCCCGCAACGCTTCACTCTGGGATTTCTTTTGCAAAGGGGCCGAGACGCTGCTCCTGCACGCAGCAAGGTGCGTGGCTCTGCGATCGTCAGTGCCGAGATCTCTAACCTCAGGTTAATCGAATGGGTGAGAAATGCACTTATTTGGAGTGTTTCTATAGCAGTAAAATTAAAATGAAAAATTTTATGATCGGAAAATTACCCGTATTCCAGCTGTTCACATCTTCCAAGGGCAAGGACTATTCCCTCTGGCAAGAAAGCAGGTACTGGTACTATGTTCAATAAAACAATTGTTTTATGTGGACTCTGAGCCGTTGTGTCATCCCGTTGTCTGCATTTAATGCAAGGGGACTCAGGAGGAAGAGACACAAATAGCCCGAAAGTCACTGTCAGAGTACAGCAAGTAATTGGCTATTTATGGATACGTACACAAGAACAAAAAGGAACCAGAGCGAGGCTTGAAAGACGCTTGTGTCTTTGGCCAGGCTCACAAATGGGGTTACTACTTTATCCCCTCCTGCCTCCAGCTGCAGGGCAGGAGATGCTCGTCCTTGCTGAGCCCCACACATGAGCCACTACCTCTGCCCCGCCGGCAAAAACATCTTGTGCTGCCCAGGGGGGCTTTAACCGACGTTGCATGTGGTTTCCCAGGGCGAAACTGCTATGGGACCCATTTGCTTTGGTGACGAGCTGCTTGGCTCAGCAAACGGCCTCGGGCTGGCGCGTGCGGCCGGTGCTGCCTCCCAGCCAAGCCAATGATACAACTTGTTTCCCGGTGCCTCATTTAGCGTATGATTTTCTGTTAAAACAGCTTGTGGTCCAGGCTGACTAATGCACCGCCCTGTGCGGAGCCTGTCCAGCTCCTCTGCGTGCCGGGCTGCTCTCACCAAGCCGCTTCCAGAGGCTGTGGATGGCTTCCCATTGATCTCCAGGGCTCTTGGATGCTCCCAAACCTGTTATCTGGGCATCTGCAAAGCCTCCTGTGGTCTCCTCCCACACCAACACAGGGTTTAGCTAAGCCATGCTCAAGCTGACAGTACTTACTCGTGCAAGACGTTTCATCAGGATGCTTGGAGGTCACTGAAGATTAAAAGCACGAGCAGGAGCTGGTGATTTTGGCCAACTTTCCTGAGCATTTCCCGAGAAGCCAATGTGCCTGGATAGTTCCATCCTGGACTGCAATCAGCTCGATTGGTTGAGAGCATTAATTAGCATCCCTGGAGGACCAGTGCTAGCATCAGGCATCCTGCAAGAGCTCCGTGTTCGAGGCTGCTCTTTGTGCGAACTTGGTCTTGGCAAGACAAGGATGAGGCTCCCAACTCCTGTGGTGGGACAAACCTGAGATTTCCACAGCATTGCAGGTGCATCTCAGCATGGCCGTGTCATTCTTTTCAGTAAAACTTATTGCACCTGGAACTGTGAGCAGCACAGGAGCCAGGCGCCTTAAGAAATGGTAATTGCAGACTTGGAGCAGCAGCCGGGAGTTGACAAAGGGACCTTTAATCCAATTCTCAGCTGCTATTTTAGGATCCTTTTAACTTTTCAAATCAGAAAAGGAAGAGAGGAGGGGGGAAAAAAGAAAAAAAAAGGAAAAAAAAAAAGCACCCTCTACCACAGAGCAATTTCTTCAGCTTGTTCTCAGCCCTAAGGTGAATTTTCGTCTGCGTAAAGGAGGCTGAAAAAAATCCACTCAGCTGTTTCAGAGGTTTCAGAGCATGAAAGCGACATCTGGCTTAAGAATCAAAATGAAAAAGAAATTCCCTTTGCTCATCAGAGTCAAAATGGGGTTCGTTTTCACGCTTCTGCATTGGCGAACCGGGAGCTCATGCCCTATAGAGGCTGCTTGGTGCCACTGCTTGGTGTGGGGACAGGGCTGTGTTGCAAACAGTGAAATTGGGAGGGATGCGCAGGAGGGAGGACTGGGGACATGGGCAGCTGGGAGCAGTAACTGCTGAGAACAGGCACCGTGAGAGCCAGCATCAGTCATGCGGAGCGGGACAAGGACTGGGGATGCTGCAGGAGGAAACCAGGAGCATCCAGCCCCTAAAACCCCAACCACGGTGCTGGAGCGACCCGTCTGCCCCTCGTTGCACATGCAAACCAACAAGTGCATCTGTTGCGGGAAGGTCACAGCGCTGCCCGCCCGGATGCTTTGTCGCTTGGCTTCGTCCTTGGGTCCCGCCGGGCGCTGTGCTGTGCTCAGCACTGTGCTATAGATGGCAGTGCAGGATGGAAGTTGCAGCCCCGCTGCTCATTGCCCGGGTGCGACACAGGCAGCTCGTCCCAAATTCTTACGTTCCGTGAGCTCAAGCTCATCCCTGGATTGTCACCTTGTCCTTGGAGGATAACGCGACCGCGAGCCCCAGGAGTTACGGTGCCTTTGGCGGCGAATGCGACGAGGAAGCTCTGTGAATCTGTAAGGAAACACATAAACACCCAAATTCACTGGCAAGTTTGGCCGTGATGCTCTGCTGCAGGAATATTTTGCATTTCAGAAGGACTGAGTGTCTGATTTCTCTGGCTGTTTCTCACCATCTCTGTGGAAATACGCTGTTCATACCAGAATATTCTCACCACAAATAAAAGCATACACGTTCTCTGCATCCCACTAGCATTTATAAAGACCCTAACATCCGTGCAAAAGCACCTATTTGAAGCAAGATTTGCCCATTTTGTTCTCCTTTTGCACAGCTCCCCAGAATTAAGCAAAGAAGAGCAGCAAGATTCAACTCAGTTCTGCGATGGAAAATGTATTCCTAGCAGGGACGGTGATGTTACCAAAGAGATCCTGTCAGGAAGTGAAAAATATCATAAACAATTACAGCAAGATGCGTCTGAAAAATCCCTGCAGGTACCGCGCTGCATCTGTCGATGCTTAAACACCTTCAGAAACCTGGCCACCGGCCGACTGCTCAAGATGTTAAAAATAAATTAAAAAAAAGACAGCAGTAAAAAAGCTGAAGAAATGCAAATTTCCTCTGTTGCTAGCAAGATGAAGGGAAAAACTCATTTCTCTACTAAGCAGGATGGAGGATGTGGAATGAGGACCATGGTTGGCCTTCCCTTCCCATGCTGGGCGCACGCAGCTCTGCCAACTGGAGGAGGTGACAAGTGATGCTCGTGGTCTGTCTTGTGTCACCTTCAACCAGCTGCCTGGCCAGGAGCTCCCCACGGCTCATCCCGCAACTGCATGGATGGATGGATGAAGCAACGTCACCGTCCCCATCGGGGACATAGGCGGCACTTCTCTCTTACAGGATTTTAACGTGATCTTGCTCATCGAGGGGATTCAAACGACAAGAATGAATGGCAGCAGCCAACCTCGTGGCTCGATAGTCTGATGAAACACTGCCCTGGCGCATCCATCACTCCCTACTGCTGTCAGGAGGGTGCCCGGCTGGGAAAGATGAGCCTGTTTTTCTTTTACGGTGGTTAAAAAAAGAAAAAAGGGTAAAAAAAGAAGTAAGCCTCTGTCCTCCAGACTGCTATATAAAGATACCTTTGAAATAAGGCACAGTCAGATGTGTCCAAGTGGCGTTTCGTCTCCGAGCAGGTAGGATGGGACAGTGAAGCACAGGTGAAAAGCAATGGCAGGGACAAGGACCCACCAATGCACTGTCACCCTCCAACCCTCTTATCCATTCGTGCCACCCTGCGGGTCAATACGTGGGCAACAAAGAGGGATTTGGGCAAAAATGCGACGCTCAGAGCCTTCCGAAGGACCCTAGCAGCGAAGCAGATTGCTTCCATCCTTACTCAGACACCCAGAGCCCTAGCTAAGGATTTACTGTTGCCCACCTCATTCTGCTTTCGTGATGCGCTTTCCTTGGGCTACATCCAAGCACGATAACCACTGCACAGCCCCGCTGCACTGAAAACCTGGGCTAACATCCCCCAGGAAGGGGGACACATCAGCATTTTCCCAACGCGTCTCGTTTTCCAGGATGCAGCGCCGCGGCCCGCGCTAATTATGAGACACTGATCCCATTATTACGGAGGAAAATTACGCAGTGCTGGGAAGAGCACAACAAAACGCAGCCGAGCAGCAAGCTTCAAATGAGGTGGAAATTATATCTCTTGTGTGCGGTGGGCCCTGAGCCGCTAATTCAGCGCTTCTGAGGTCAGCAAGTTCCCGTGCAGAGATGGAGGCAGCGGGAGCAGGAACAAACCTACGAAGGGAAATTACCCCCAATCATATGTTTGTTAGGAGGGGTAAACAGAATAAATTATCTGCCTGTTTCTCGTGGACAGTTGTGCACATGCACATGGTGACAGGGACATCTGAGCTAGTCCTAGGGAAAGGAGTGTCCCCAGGCAGCTGATTTTGGCTGCACAGGGTATTTCTGTCCCTACAACCCCAATACACCGGAGAGACCCAGCTGTGGGCAGGCTACACAGCACGAGGGGCTTCACTGTCCACAGACACGAGCATTGGTACTGCAAGCGGCTGTTTGCTTCCCACTTGCTTTTTGGTCCCTTTCCATTGCCACCTTTTGGGCAAATACACGGAGCAGCTTCAGCCAGCGTCAGCTTCCGGAGAACAAGATTAATGGGAGCGACCAGAGGCCTCATCAGTCCTTTCTTGGGAAATTCGAAATCCCCGATCGAAACCTGCCTGACTCATAGCCGTGTGCTGGCACAGCTTGGACCTTGTTTGGATAGCAAAGGGCAGATCCTGTTCTGAATTGCGTTATGAAACTGTCAGTGTTTATTGCAGCGGGCCACGATGGCACTGCCAGTTTGCTGACCTTGCTGCTCGCAGTGACTTTGGACCGACGCAGCCGGAACGCCGCAGATCCAGCGGGTTTTGGGGGACATGCATTTGCGGTAGCGATGCTGGAGCCTCTCGGTGCTGGAAATGCCCTGGACCAGCCAGCATGCTGCAAAGTCACAGAATTGCGGAACCCTTAAGGTTGGAAGGGACCTCTAGAGATCATCTAGTCCAGCCCCCCTGCTCCAGCAGGGACACTTAGAGCACAGGGAACATCCTTGGGAATGAAGCTGCCCTCTCCCATCCCAAGCCGTAAACAGCAGTGGCCACATAACTTCTGGAAGGAACCAAGGTCCTGATGAGACTGACAGGAGAAAATCTCCTCCTTGGAGGTGCACCTTCTCACCCATCTCGGAGGCACCTATGGGAGACCCATACTTATGTGGGAAGCAAAGCTAGGAGCTCTCAGCATTTGCTCCCTAGGGTCCAAACTGGGTGTTTCTCAAGACCCAACCACATCCTCTGCATGAACCTGCCATCAAAGAGCCCTTGTCCAGCGAGAAGGGCAAAAGCTCCCAGGCTGGAGCTTGGCAGTCAAGCCAAAACCCACCCTTTGCATCAAGACCGTGACACCAAGCACCCCCTCTTAACTCCTCATTTGAGGAGACAACAGTGGTGGTTTACAGCATTAGCCATTTTCCAGATATTTACTTAGCTTTTCCTAGAGGGCAGATGCACTCGCCCATGAAAAGGTGACACCTCCTTTCCTCACCAATGTTTTTGCTTCACA
Source organism: Crypturellus undulatus (assembly GCA_013389825.1). Classification (NCBI taxonomy): domain Eukaryota; kingdom Metazoa; phylum Chordata; class Aves; order Tinamiformes; family Tinamidae; genus Crypturellus; species Crypturellus undulatus. The sequence continues at coordinate 51,658 of VWPW01008698.1, read as the reverse complement.
TACAGCTTCATCTGTTGGCTGGTGATAATGAGAGCCCCACTCCTATTGATTTTTTTTGAACTCATATAGCTCTGAAACACTGTAGATATTGCATGGACTTTGGAATGAGATAAGAAAAGGTAATCGTGTTCGCAGCCTCTGCAGCCCTTTAATTAATCTGTGCAGCCAACTCTCATCTACAGTTGCAGGCCCTCAGAAATAGCAACTACCTCTTCTGAACATTCTCATTTTCCACAGAAATGTATGGATGCTCGAGGTAAATCAGCACCTCATTGGCATTTTAAGTTCTGACACAATCTGTTTTCTTAATAGAGTTGAGAATTTCCTTGGCTCTGCTAAGGAGAGCTTCCTCCCCAGGACTGACTGCTGAGCAGCTCGGTGCAATGGGCCGGGAAATGGAGAAATATTCACCAGACTTCTGCTAAGATGGCACAAACGGTCTCCCTTCCTCAGTGCAACCCTAAGGTGGAGCAAAAGGGAGTCAAAACAAGCTAAAACCCTTCTCTAGGGTGAAGACAACAGATCAGAAACGCCGGGGATGCAGCCCAGCCTTCCGAGGGACCTGATTTGCTTCTAATTTCATTTAAACTTGCCAGGTTTGGCATAAAGAAGCAAGTTAGATGAGATGTCAGACATGCACTCCTGCAAATCCCTCCTCCGGGCAGATAGAGCCACTCCAGTCCTGCAGCGACAGGGGCAGCAATGCCAGCGGCCAGGTCGCTCAGGGATGTCCCTATCATCTGGATGGCTGGTCCCCAAGGCAGAGCATCCCTCGTGCTTGGGAAACCGGGGGTAAATTGGGCAAAAAAGCCACACTGGGAGCATGGAGCTGTGTGTGTCCTGGCAGCAGGATGCACAGGCACATCCCCTCGCCCGGGCAGTCTCCCGCGGCGGTTACGAGCTCTCCCGGGCGCCGGCAGGTTTTATGGCTCGCACGCGTTATTAGTGCTTCGCAAGTAAATAATGTCATATTTCACTGCTCAGTGCTAGGAACGCAGCAGTAAAAAAGCTAAAGGTGGAAAAGCACCAGAAAATAATTTACGGGTTGGGGAGGGGGATGAATTTCCCATCATGTCAAACTTGGGCCAGAATTTACCACCATGCCCTTCATTCTGGGTCTCTGCCCGACGTATTAAAGGTCTTTGTCACATGAGGAGGCTCGGGCTGAAGGTCATTAGGAAGACAGCAAACTGCTGTGGGTACAGGAAGAAGAGCCAAGAATATTTTGGGGGCTCCACGGAGCATTTCTGCTGCAAAGCAGCTCAGCCTGAAAGAAATCAGTGGCCAAAAGCAAATATCCCCTTCTGCACGGTGAAAGCTTAAAGTGGAAGGAGGTTCAATAGTGCTGGGCTCAGCATTATTTCTGAAACTCTTATTAAATGCCTAAGTAGATGCAAAGGCGACGAGAGCTGCCTGCATGAAGTGGGGCTGTGCTCAAAATCCAAGCCAGAAACTCAGAGCTTCTAAGTAGGGTCTTGTCCTCTTTCTCCTCCAGGTAAGCAGCACTAGGCACGCAGGCTGACTGCAAGGATTACTCGTGTATACGAGGGCTGCAGGATATATAAAACCATGAAGTTTGAGGAAATGGCTTTGAAGCTGCCCTCCCTATCTCCACTTTTTTTTTTTTCTCCCCTTACTCCCCCCTGGAGACCCTGGTTCAGTGCTTGGCATGAGTGTCAGCCTTGGGGAACAAGGGTTTTAAAGCTACTATTTCACTCTGTGCCATTTACATCCGCCTAGTTGGGTTTACCCCTGCGCTTGCTGCCCCCAGCTCTGCTCCAACCGCGCCAGCTCCATAGGGTATGGACAAGGATGAATGCAGACACATCCCTCTGCTTTCCTACTTCTACCTTAGCATTTTCCAAGCCTTTGGAAACACCACCAAACTGCATGTGCAGGGCGGCAGCCAGGGTGTCTCTGCAGCAAGACACGTGGCCAGAGCTGGTGTCCTCCTGCGAGGTGCCCAGATAAGCCCATGGACACTTTGAGCCGGGTCCACACTGCTGGTTCATGAACTCAGTTAATATCTCCCATCTAATCTGCACTGGAGAAGCCACGGTTCTGCCCCCAGCCCCAGCCCCTTCTTGCCTTTCCTCTTGCGACGCAGTTATCTTAACACACTCACCGAACGTGGACTTTTCACAGGCCAGTCCAAACAACAGCCCCGATACCAGCGCTGAGTCCAACACCCAGATATTTACTGTGCCCGAGATAATTTTAAGGGCTGATTCTCAAAACAATTCATGTTTAAATGTAGCAAAAAGAGAAAGAATGCTGACTTTAAGCTGAGCCTTTTGTGCACCACACAAATGCTATTTAGCAAACACCAAGGCAAGTGTTAGGATACGTGGCTAGACGATAGGAAAACATCCTGATGGGAATGCATTTTTTTTATCATTGCAGGTTTTTTAACTCCAGCAGAGCAAGGAGTTGGCCAGAAGGACAGGGAGCCCAGCGAGGGAGCAGCAGTTTGGAAACACTTACATTCACCTCTCTGCATTAAGGAGAGGCTTCAGGAAAGCCAAGCGTTGTCATTGCAGCCCTGTCCTCTGCAGCAGAGTGCATGGCCAACCCTCTCACCCTTCCCATCGCCAGAATGGGGCTGGGAGGCATTTCCTTATTCTTACTTCACATTCTCTCATGTGACACTTTTGCGTGAGAAACTTTGAGTATCTTGGGGTGAGCAATCGGCGTTGTCACCGCTGAAAGATCCGTCACGGTCACGGAGCTGAGCGCGCTCACTCCGCCAGGCTCTGACACGCAAACGTGACACTCGGTTGGGCAACAGCTTGTCCGGCCAACTCTCATCATCACTTTCATAGCCAAAATTACAGGGTGAAAACACAACACTTATTTGCATGCAATCAAAGCCACGAGGGGAACCTCTCCGTGTTTTTCTGGAAGTTGCATGATTGTATACCTTGTACTGGGAAAGCATCTCTAGTTTATACATGTCCAGGACGGCTCCTATTCCCAGTTTGGAATTTTCCCATTTTGGACAGACCCTGGCCTTCCATTGCATCCCATGCAAGGAGCTCCGCGCAGTCCTAACAGGATACAAATTCTTCCCTTTACAAATTCTCACCTTATTCTACAAGGCTAAATTGGGAGAATCTCAAAGCTACAGTTGCACTGGAACAGGCAAAAGAATATACTGCTGAGAGTTAATTAGCTATCCAGACATGATAGAGCTTTTATAGCTGTCATTTCTTATAATGAAAAGGCATATAATCGTGTATTGTAAAGATTATGAAGGCAGATTGGTACATTTCAGAGATATTACTTTAACTGAAAAGCGTCTGAAAAAGTGTCCTAGTTTCTGCGGAGCTCCAGAGCTCAGGATATGGAACAAAACATCCAGGGGAATTAATTACGTTTTTGTTGAGATTTTTAGCGAGTTTTCTTTTTTTTTTTCCTTTAAATCCCAAAGAAACTGACGTACAGGAGGGCATCAGTCATCTATACATAGAACTGCATAAAGTATCATTACAAACCCCCCAAAAACATTGAATTTTTTTTTTAATCTAGCTGCACTGTATCAATATTTTAACCACAGGCAACAAACGTTCATTATGAAGCTTTTTCCTGTGGGTAACTAAACCATTGCGTATCAGGGAAAACAAGCAGTTGCCTTCCCACATCTGCCTTTGCAGAAAGCAAACTCCTCACATTGCTATGGCAGAATTGCTTTAATCAGAAATTTATTTTAGTGCTTGCTCTCCTCTGATTAACATGTTATCTAGCCCCACTTTACATTATCTCAGCCTTCTTTTAACATTCAGACCACAGCAGGAAGCCTCCTAATGTTAGGATCCTGCTCCTTCCCAGCCAAACAGCAACTCATTTGTCTCTGGGTCAACGCTATAATTTGATCGAATAGTTCACCCACCTGCATTTATCCCCCAGCAACCACCATCCAGCTCAGCCAACTGCTTGTGGAACAACCCAGTGAAGCTCCGGAAGGGCTGGGATGCCAGGCACGATGGATCTCTCCATTCGATCCAAGAATCTGTGCCCAAGCTGGGCTCAAAAGGCACCTTCGAGCCCAGAAGGGCACTTAGGTGCAAGGCCTATAGGTGCCTTCGTCCTTGGCGGGCACCCAGCCCGCTTGGCACACGAAGCACCTTGGGCTTGAGAAAGGACCTAATGGCCCAGTCTATGTTGATGGCCCCAAGATCTCCCACTGATTTATCTCTCCAATTTGTCCTCTAGGGAAAGGGAACCTTAACTATATTAGCTTCTATTAGTTCACGCTTCCTCTTACATTAAACCAACTGAATGCTTTTCATCCTAGGCAAGATAATCTTGCCACTAACTGCTCTTCTAGAACACCCTAAGTTACGTATCAGAACTGAATCAGGACCAGTTCCACTGCTTGTCAGGTTCGAATTTCTTCAGTGCAGAAACCCATGATCTCTCACACAGGCATTGTGCAAGCCCTGCCACAATTACTAGCATTTCTCTAATCCCTCTATGCAAAGCATAAGGTATTCCACAAAGATACAGCAGATATTCTAAGGAGCGCTGCAGATTCCCTACCGTGGCCAGTCCAGCCTTGGAAATCACTGACCAAGTCCCAGCAGCAACTGCAGAACCTCTTTTAGGATCATATTCAAGAGTGAGTTAGACCTAAAAATTCAGCCTACCCCTCCTGCTTCCTTTGCTATCCTTTTCATCAGCAATGCAAAGTGCTACCTGCTGTTTTAAAACCCATCGCTCTTTTTCTTCTGAACAGTTCCTTCTCCTCCACACCTGTGTCCCAGGCATAATTGCTATTCCCCTGTGTTTCTGCTAGCCTTACATCATGGGATTTTATGGTTTGTGAAAGGAATACATGTTCTTCCATCTTTATTGTCTGGTCCCCAGCCATTATTGCACACAAAATCCCTCTTGCTCAGACCCCGTTCAGCACCTGGATTAGGAGCTCTGCTTTCATTACACCACAAATACCAATGCGGCACTCCTTTGCTTTCCTGAAAGCCATTAATCCATTAATCTGAGCTACTTAGTAGCATTAAGAAGTGGAAAAGCAGCTCAGTTCTCTTTTGAATTTGCTGCAAAGTTTGGCTTTTCGTACCTCCACCCTCTGCCTGCATCTCTCCTTGAAGCTGGTTACAACTCAGGAATTGCCATATGATGCAGCAGCCTATAGCCTTGGGGTGAGGACTGCATATAGCCTTAATATCACACGGTGAGTAAAGATGCCGCCCAGGAATGAGACAGGCTCCGTCACCAGCTGTGCATTTCCACAGTGGTGACTGCAACCCCTGCTTAGGGTGAAGTTTTCCACGCTGTGGAGCAGTGTCCTTGCCCACAGCAAGCTCTATTATCAGGTTCACTGAAGGCCATGAGAGGGTGCAGAGGACGTGGAAACACCCATGACAAGCAGAGCATTCCTAAAAGCTCAGCAGGGTAAGGAGGAAGATCTAAAGGACTCACGCAGAACGAAGGGACAATCTGTGGGAAGGAAGAGAAGAAAAGGAAAGGAAAAAATCCCTGAAGCAGTAAGTGCATTCTGGTCTCCTGTTCCTATAAAATAAAAATCTTAATTTCTTCACTGTCAGAAATAATGTCTAACCCCGATTTCAAGAACTATTCCCCCCGCCAGTTTTTGAAAACTGAAGTTCTGTATTTGGGGAGATTGCCTTAAGCTTGGTTTTCCAAGGCAGTGAGTCTTGCCTGATGGTGCTGTTTGTGTATCAAATAAGCTCATGCATCTCCTACCCCAAATAATTTCAGAAAACATTAGTCAGTGCTAGCCAGATAGGCTAGACATGACACAGATGACAGCAACATTGAGCTGCTTTGGCTATCAAGAAAATAGCCCATTAGGTAGAGAGACTGGTTGTGTCTTCTCTGAGAAAAAGCACTGAAAAGCACTAGCCCCTATTAGACATCAGAGAATCCACAGGTTTGCCATTAGCTCCTTTGAGCTCACCTTTCTGGTGAGATCGTTGAGAAAACTGTTTCCAACCAGACCCTGTTTTTCTTGCTTTATCTCCCTCCCCACCCTTTTATTTTTTTCCTCCCTCTCCTCCTTAGTGTCTCTTTTCCTGCCTCTCACCTCTTTTCCTCGACTCATTTTGTTGCCGAGAGATTGGAAAAGCAAACAACAGGGAAAGCAAAGTGAATTTGCTGGGGCCTCTTGCTTTCACTGAGGATCAGGGATACCACTGTCCTTTCCTGAAATACATTTACGAGTTTTCCAGCTCAGTTCTCTTTGGAAGAGAAAATGCATTCATGTGCTGGATGACAGGACACGTTTGCTTTTGTGTTTCCTCAATACAGGGACCCTGTGGTGCCCAGGGAACGTGCTGTGAGTTATTGGCATGGATCTTTACCAAGCTGTGAGCCGCGTGTGGCTCTTCCAAGAGTGGGATGAGCTCCTTAGAGCCCGACTCAGCCCATGAGGCTTCAGCATCAGCTCCTGGATGGATGGTGTAGCCCCAGGAATAAGGGAAGACGTGGTTGGGTTTGGTGCTGTTGTCATCCTTCCTTGGAGGAATACGACCGCAGAAGCTGATGTTTATCTTCCCTTCGAGGAATGGAGGGCAGGAAAATGCCAAAACACCTCTCAGTTCCTTCTCAAGAGGAAAGGAGAGTTCAGCCAGGCCATCGCAGAATCATTATGGTTGGAAAAGACCTTCAAGATCCTTGAAGACCAAACATAAACCCATCCCCACCATGCCTGCTAAACCATGTCCAAGTTCCTCATCCTGCTGCCCTGCTTCAGCTCCTGGTGCCAGCAGCTCAGGCACGGCCACGACCTAGGATTAAGGGACAACAGCTTTGATAGAAAGCCAGCGAGGGCATAACCCCAGCTCCGACCCGGGCACATCATGTGGATGTCACTCAGCCACTCCGGGGTCACTGACTTTCCTCTGGCAGGGGTCAGTGGCATCAGGTTTTTGTTGTTTTCAAATCTGTCAGCCCTCTCAGAGACTTTTTCTTTTAAAGAAAAGGAAAGAAAGAAAAAAAAGGCACATTCTACTTGCCACTGGTGAAAAGCCCTTACTCCAGAACCAGCAGTGGGGCTTGGCAACCACCTGCTTGGTTTCGAGTGCTCCCGGAATATGTTCTCACCCTTTTTTCCTCCCCTGCCTCCTCAGACAAACTGTATTACTATTTCCTAACATGGTAGGTCAAGAACGTTTGGTGACTACTAAATTTAGCTTTCAGTGAAACAACAAAGCACACAAAGAGGAACTTAGAACAAAACAAGCACTAGTCACTTGACAGACTCTGGGTATAAAAAACACGCCTTTAATCACACGTTATGATGATATAGCTGTGCCAAGCCAGGTCCGACCCAAAACAAGCTTACATAATTATGTCATTAACTTGCCCACTCATGTCATAAACTGGAACAGAGTGTGGTTGTTACAAATTAATCTGCAACTGGTTTGTGTTTGCTGTTCGGTGCATAGGGCAGGCAGAGGTGAAATGAGTGCAGACGTTCCCAAGATAAGGCTGGATGACGGGTCTCAAACTCAGTTTTGTGTCAGCACACGGATCGATAGCCGCGTATCAGCCGTCCCGTCAATCACGGCAGTACCCTTGGACGTGAAGGCACGTGCTGTTCCTGCTACTTGTAGCACCCAGTGCATCCAGTAAACTTCCTTCTAAGGAGATCAGCCCTGTTAACAGGAAGGAAATTGCTCATTTTAAAGTTATGAGCCAAGCGCTGTAGTGTGCTTTTGTGCAAGGCATGTAGCCTATTCCCCTAATATTATGACCATTAATGTCCAACACCATCAAAATGAACAACATTCCTCTGCCACCATAATCTTTTCTCACCATATCCATGCCTCTAGGATGCCTCTAAAGTGCTGCCCCATCTTTGGGAGAAAAACATTACAAATCTCTTATTCTCCCTTGAAACGTGCCCTTTGCCAGATGCTGCAGAAAGATGCTTCTCCTCCCCTTCTTCCACCCCCCAAAAATCATAGTGTAGAGCAATAATTTTATTATAAACTATCCGCTCACAAGCCAGCAAGCAAGGCAGCCCTCCAAGTTAGCTTTCTGTAGCCTATTGGGGTGACTGGGGCAAGTCCGACACTTGTTAGAAATAGTTTCTGACCAGCACAGACACAAGCAGACATTCCCTTCCCAACGCATGCAGAAACAAAGATATTTTAAACTAAATCTTATGTTCTGCCAAAGCTAATTCAGCTGCCAGAAAATATCTTGTCATACAATACTCCAATAACCTTTTCGCTTTTCTTTTCCTTACCCTTCTGTAAACCAAGTCTGACACCTGCTTGGGGATTTACCTTTTCACTGCAACTTGGTTTTATTTATTTTTGGTGCAGGAGCCCAGGAGCCTTACCCAGCAGAAAGGCTGTTATTGCTGTTATGGCAGAGGCACAAATGGGAACTCCTGGCAATTTTATACATCAAGTAGCTTGCAGGGCCTTGGACATTATTGCCAGATACGCACTTGCAACCGGAAATATGTTATCATCTGGATTATCATCCTTGGCTACCTTTGCCTTTCACTCCTCCTCCTCCGTGACACAGAGACAGCCCCTCAATCATATGACCAAACACAAGCGATTACAGGGTTACAAAACGCTCTGACTTCCCCGAGTCTGTGGCCAGAGGGACACACGACATACCCGAGCTCGGAGCAGGCAAGGGAAGAGCCGGGATGAACCTCCTGCCGTCCTTCTCGTTCGAGACCTGGGCGTTCTTGCTTGTGTTCTTAGCGGTCGTGATACTGTGAGTAAATATGTCCTTTGCTGCTTCTTTGCTCGAGCCGTTTTTCTGTTCTCACTGCTCATTTTAATACGACTCATCTGAAGAAATGCAAACAGGTAGGTGCAGTTTCCAGCCTTGCTAATGAGGCATCGGCAGAAGATCCACGTAGACGCGTGATCTAAAGAACTACATGGATGCAAGGTCTGTTGTGGGACTTTATGCAGAAACAGAGAGGCTAAGGAAGCCTTTGCTGGGTTGAATGGCAAAAAGATGCCCTATGGAGGAGGGTAGGCAGTAAATGATGCTGCTACCTGACCTACTAATTGGAGAGCAGCAGAAAGGCAGCAGGGCAAGAGCATCCCTCAGCTCACTCCTACTCCTCCTGACTCCTTTAGTGGTGCCCAGGTGAAGCTGCTCCATGCAGCAAAACCTGTGGCAAAGGGGATGCTTGTCAGACCCCCGACATCCCTGCAGCGCTATTGCCCCAAGGCTTTCCCTCCCTTGCTGATGGAAGTCCCCAGTGAGGCCACTTCTCCTATTTTTTTCAAGAAAAACAACCAAACAAAAGCCATTGTCATACAGAAACGTACCTTGGTGCCATAGAAGCAGCTATGCCATGAAGAGAACTTTCCTCAGCTTAGCGGGTGCTGCTCCAAGCTACAGCGTAGCCCGGCCAACATCACCCTGCCAAGAGGCTGGGCTGACACAGCCCTTGCCGTGTTGACAAGCCCTTAGGGAGGGACAGCCTCTTTCTAGCTGTAAACCTCAGTGATTAATGTAGTGCACATGAGCACGACCTGTTTATCTGCCCTGGCAAGGCTTCAGCTGTTTGCTAAGTTTTCTGCCTTCTGAAACTTTCTCCTCTACTTTTTTTGAGCCTCTTCTTGTGGTTTTGGCTTAGAGTCATTTGTACCTCTCAAAGGCTTGTTTGGGGCAGACTCTTTCAAAAAAATCTCCTGTTATCTGACCCAAACCCTCTATGTCAGTGTCTCTGGCCGTGCGCAACTTGCTGGCAACCTGCCTCCTGCAGCCACTTGCCCTCTCTTTCAAGGAACAAACCCAGGAGCTCCTGCTCCAGTGTCTCAATGGGAACAGAAAATTCCCCTACCCGTTGATACCAGGAGGCCCTTTGCTCCTGCCTGCAACAATGCTATTCTGGTTCACAAATGAATGAATACCAGGCATTTCTGGCTCCTTTCCACCGTGAGATGATGTAACGGTTACTCGTTGCCTTTGCACTGAACAGCCCTACTCAGATTGCAGGAAAGTGTGCACTTTTTAGCCGTAAGAGCATTAGGCTCTGCTGTTCTGGCTGTGTTTCAAACGAATTCAGTCTATTCTCCGTTCCTATGGCACGTCTGGGCTCTGCAAATGGCCAAACTTTGGTCCTCCTGCAGCTCCAGTTGCCTCTAAACACTAAAAATGAGTGTCCATAGACTCTTTGCCTGGAGTAATGAATTAAATCTAGAGAGAAAAGGGTAAAATGGAGACAGGGTGAGTTTCAGGCAATACTGGGAGGAGCACGGGCGCTCCTTGGCACCTTTAGCCTAGCAAAAAAAACAAATATTTTGAGAAGTATTTTCAACACAGCCAAAGAGAAGCTGCCTAGGGCTGCAGCCCAGAACCTCAGCAGAGAGCAGAGGGCCCCAAGGTAGAAGCAATAACCCCACAACTGCCCAACAAGGGTGCTTCAGAGGAAAGAAATCTGCAAAGCTGTCAATAAAATCTAATGAGAAAATCACCAAGACTTCATGACACACTGCTGGGCTAACCCTGGGCTAAGGAGAACAGTAAATGAAATTAAAGTGCAGCCTCACAAAAGCCATGCTTGGGACCTCCCTTCTGGCACCGCTTTGATTTTGCTGCAATAAAAACATGTAAGCTTGGTGTATGCTCTTCCATTCCTCTTTACTGCTTCTCCTCTGGCGGGCAAGGATCTCCTCTTTTGCATTTGGCAAAGGGCTTTGAGGTCCTCTCCCTGCTCGAGCACCTATTCCTTTGTGAAAACACTGCTTTTTCCTCAAAAAAGATCTCTCTTCTTAGAAGATCTGTGCTGCAGCAGTGAGGCTTGCCGTGTTTATTAAGTAGTTTCAGTAGTTTTTCTACTGCATAATATTCTTTTGGGCCATACTTTTTTCCAGCTTGCAGACCGTCCTCCTCTGTTTGGTGCCAAAGCAGCTTCAGCGCAGCCCTGGGTTCGTTCTGGGGAGCTCACAGCACTCAGGGGCATCTCTTATCTTACAGATATGGGATCTGGCCGTTTGGTGTTTTCAAGAAGTTAGGCATTCCTGGGCCAACACCTCTGCCTTTCTTTGGGACATGCCTGGAATATCGCAAAGTAAGTGACGGGAGCCTCCGGGAGCACCTGCCTTTGCGCACACAGCCGCAGCTGGATGGGTGCAAGGCAATGATGAGTTATCTGCTGATGCCACGCTCTGCTCTGATGCACGGGTTGGGGGCTCCCTCTTGATTTCCTCTCTAAATTGCTTTCCACAGGGGTTCGTGGAGTTTGACAATGAATGCTTCCAGAAGTATGGAAAAGTCTGGGGGTGAGTATTTGTAGGAACCTGTGATCTCTTCCTAAGGTAAAACCAGAATCCATTGAAAGAGCAGGAAAAAAATGCATTGGGAATACAAACGCGTTGCTGGACCTTCACAGTCCCAGCGTGAGGTCATGGCAAGGTGCAGGATTGCTGATACCGAGCTCTGTTTGCAGACCTGTGCCACTGCCAAGCCCTACGGAAATTCATTTGCCTTTTATGGCTATGTACTATGACTATAAATATTTTAAAGCATATATAAAAGGCTTTATCAAAGCATATAGAAAAAGTGCTATTTACGTAAGGGAGAGTTTGGAACCAGAAAGACAAGTTCTTCGGGTTTACAAAGAGCAGCAAGAATGAGTGTGAACTCCCACGGGTGGGACAATAAACAAGTCCAGGGTCCAGGGCCTTTCTCCTTCCTTCATCCTCACCCATGACCACAACAAAGGGCTGTAGGTCCCAAAACCACGGCCTGGACATTTCCTATGACTGCTATTACTACTGTGATAACTTGAGCTACAAACTCACATAGCTTCTGTAATGCAGCCGTTGGTCCCTGGAGCAAATTTTTACAAAATGCTACAAGTTGGGAAAAGGGATCTTTACGTGATGGGGAAAATGTGTAGCGCTGCTTAGGCTGGATCTGTTGGAGGAAAGCGTTCAGAAAGAGCAGCTGAAAAAGAGACCAAAAAAGAGGATAAAGTTTTTATCTCCGAAGATATTTCAGTGCTGTCAGCACAAGTCTCCAGACACCCAATTCACGACAGTGGAAGGGGTCGAACAAGTTTCCTTCTAAAACAGTAATGTGTTTAAGTGTCTGGAAAAACACCGACAGTCAAGGGAGGAAGTGAAGCCACTCGCTTCATTTAGCATTGACTCCTTGAAGGGACGGAGCCCTACTCATTTCCCAGTGAATTTGGGACGTTTTCCCCTCTCCTAGCTTTGGAGGGTTTTACCATTTACAGAGGGGTGGCCCAGGGAGTCCTTTTCCTCTCTGATTTCCACATTTGGGCACTTGCTGAGCAGCAAGGATGGAGAAGTGTTTCCTTAGCCCATGCTGCTTCCCGGCTGCCAGCAAAGAGCTGCTCTGCAGCCTTGTTTAGCCNGTGAATTTGGGACGTTTTCCCCTCTCCTAGCTTTGGAGGGTTTTACCATTTACAGAGGGGTGGCCCGGGGAGTCCTTTTCCTCTCTGATTTCTACATTTGGGCAAGGATGGAGAAGCGTTTCCTTAGCCCGTGCTGCTTCCCAGCTGCTGGCAAAGAGCTGCTCTGCAGCCCCCCAGCCCTGTTTAGCCCTCCTCTCTCTCCCCCAGGTTTTACGACGGCCGGCAGCCCGTGATGGGGGTCATGGACCCGCAGATTATCAAGGCCGTGCTCGTCAAGGAGTGTTACACCATCTTCACCAACCGCAGGGTAAGTGCTTTGCAATGCAGCGGGCTCCAAAGCACGAGGCGGAGCAGGGAATAAGCACAGAGCAGGCTTGTCCCTTTGGAGACTGTGCGACTGCGCTGCTGGGATGACAGTGAACGGCCACTACATGTCACTGTTCCCCTGCCGAACCCGAGCTGGGGGCACCCGCTGCCCTGCCTGGGGAAGCCGTTCACTTTGGGCAAATCCAGCCCTCACGCCAAGAAATGAGGGGTGAATTTGTCTATCCAGGTGACCCTGGAGCTGCCCAACAGGTTGCAGGTACCAACGTGCAGCTCCCAGCCCGAGCGAGGGCTCCGGCTGCGTGTGCCAAGAGCAGCTCCAACATGTCCAGTTACTTCTGGAAAGGGAGCTGGTGCCCCTGAGCTGCTTTACTGCTTTACCCGTGGAGAATCCAAGCCTTAAAAGAGCCTGTTTGCAAGGAATAACTGCGCAGTGAATTGCACGTGGCATTTGCACCCTTGCCAAGGAGGGTGCAAACGTCCTGCCCTGGGCAGTGCTCTGAGCTCGTCTTCCTCCTTGCAGCGCGTAGACCTGGCCGGGGTGCTCAGGGATGCCGTCTCGCTAGCCGAGGACGAACACTGGAAGAGGCTTCGCACCGTGCTCTCCCCAACCTTCACCAGCGGGAAGCTCAAGGAGGTAAAACGCAGCAAATGAAATGGGAAAATCGGGTGCTCGCAGGCTCAGATAGTCACAGGGGTCCAATTTCTCCAGTCAAAACCTGGTGCCTAAACTGGCCGCTTTAATTTATGCCTCCTAATATAAACAGTTTTGTTTTTTTTAAGTTAAAGACTCAATAGAAAGATCTTATTTGTTTGTATTCATGCAACTGCCTGCAGTCTTTTGTGCGCCTGTCTTGAAGGAGTAAAATGCACCGTATTGAAACAACTGGCTTGGGCTTGTTTTGCAGATGTTTCCCATAATAAAGCAATTTGGGGAAGCCTTGGTGAAAAACGTCCAGAAGGAAGGGGAAAACGACAAGCCCATAGACATCAAGGAGTAAGTGACTGCGAGGAGCAGCGGGCAGCGTGGCAATCTCGTTAGGAAGTGCTGTGGTTATTCGTTATTGGCAATACAGGTTGCTCTTTTGCTAAAACCAACTTCTGAAGCGAATAGCAGGGCTAGATGAAAGGCTGGCTGGCAATCTCCAAGGGGAAATGTAATATGAGATGTTAGCAAAGCCTCCTAGAGACCCTCAAAAGAGCCTTCTAACAGGAATCAGGAAGAAGGGTGCTTGAGCGCAGTACTGCAAATCCCTGTGGGAAAATCCAGTTCTCCCCATGATTGCCCAGGTTCTCCAGGCTGCCTCGGTACATGTGAGATTCCCAACTCATACGTGATCCTGCAGGACATTTTTCCATCACTTGTCCCCATCAGCTGGGCTCAGCAGAGGGAGCAAGGCTGAACACGGCCCAGGTTGCCCTCGTCTACCTGCATGTTTCACCCTAGTTTCAATAAAAAAAAAGTCTTTCATTGTAAATGCTTNCTTCTAACAGGAATCAGGAAGAAGGGTGCTTGAGCGCAGTACTGCAAATCCCTGTGGGAAAATCCAGTTCTCCCCATGATTGCCCAGGTTCTCCAGGCTGCCTCGGTACATGTGAGATTCCCAACTCATACGTGATCCTGCAGGACATTTTTCCATCACTTGTCCCCATCAGCTGGGCTCAGCAGAGAGAGGAAGGCTGAACATGGCCCAGGTTGCCCTCATCCAGCCACATGTTTCACCCTAGTTTCAATAGTGGAGCTTTGGGAAGGCTCCTCCAAGAAGCTCACACAATCTTGCAGCAACCTGTCCATGCAGCCATGTGCTGTTCAATGGCCCTAGAAAGGACCATTCTGGGGTCTGAACTGATCATTCTGAACTGCAGCTTTGCAAAAAAAAAAGTCTTTCATTATAAATGCTTCCCCATTGCCACAGATCCAACATCCTTTTCAAGATCAGGAAAGAAGGCCTTCTGAGAATTTATTTTTTAATGGAACACTGGCATTATTCACGCATTCCAAATATTTAACCAGTCTGCCTTTTCTGTCTTTTCTCAGGATCTTTGGAAGCTACAGCATGGATGTTGTCACCAGCACCTCCTTTGGCGTGAACATCGATTCCATGAACAACCCCAAAGATCCCTTTGTCAGAGAGATGAAGAAGCTCGTCAAGTTTGACTTTTTTGACCCACTCTTCATTCTGCTATGTAAATGACTTTTTATTTTTAATTGAAAACTTCATTTAGGTGTTACAGTGTACCATAAAGTTGTGCCTTTAGGAAGAGTATCAGACACTGATGCATCCTATCCACTAGTAGATCAACGCCTGCTAAGGAGCTTTACCATTTAGGATGGAAGTCCTGCCAGCTTTTGGCTTCTCATTTCCCCGCTGTTAGCCTCATGCTAACAGTAGAGAACGGAGATAAGATTGGAAGTTGACTACTTACTATTTTTTTATCAATAATCAAATAATGCTGGTGAAGCTTAGTAGGCTGATCTAAATAATTTGGTTAAATAATCATGACCCACTAACAGTATCTAGTGCTACTGCCAGATGCAAGGTAACACACAGGGAAGGAGCTCGGGTAATATCCACCTGAGCTCCTTGAAACAGCAATTGAAACATCTGCTGCAAATACAGTGTTTTAGGTTTAAAGGTTCAAGCAAGCTTTTCTTTTATCCCCTCTTTTTTTATTAAGGAGGGCTGCTAAGCAGTATTAGAGAAGTGATCTTACTTCCATACACAGCATAGAAAAAAATGCTACTAAAGCTCCTTCTTAGCCTTTGGTGTCCGCAATGCAAGAACCATGTGAACACACTAGCCAAGATTTGAAGAAGGGCCGGAAAAAGGTCCTTGAAAAACAGGTTCAGATATGAAGCTTAAGGACAGCAGTGCTATCCAAAATGTGCTTTTGAAGGAGCACACTGAGTGGGACCCATAATTAGATGCAATTTCCCAGCAGTGGAATAGTTTAGCAGCGATGCTGATCAACCTTAAATCACTTACAACCTTAAATCAGGACTAGACAGATTGTTAAAATGCAGGGAAAATTCTGATCTATGGAGAGAGGAGGTTCTGGTGCTGTAGATTTTATGAATTTCTAAGCAAGCTCAGGATGCAGCTTCTATATTGAAGGAAATGCTCTAAAGGGGCAAATACACTATTTGTATGAGTGCGATGTGGCAGCAAGTAGCCCAACCTGAAAGAATTTCAGAACTTGAAATATTTCTGTTCTGAGCTACATTCATCCTGTAGTGCTGTACAATGCACAGAAGTGACCTGTCCTCAGAAAACAATGCCTAAATATAGCAGATGGCATATACTTTGTATACTTTGGTTGCCTTTTAACTAAAAATGATGCCCAGGTCAGATATGTGCAGTTCACAGGAGCTTGGAAAAGGGTTGTGTCAAGACAAACTAACCCAAGGCGAAATTAAAAAAAAAGGGGCACATCCCAGGTGAAATAAAAAAGGAAGCAGGAAGGAAAATAATTTCTTGAGAATGTTACTACTTTCTTGCCAGTAGCCACAGGGATCATATGAGATAACGTTTGCTTACAGTATATCACTTCATTCTCAATTTATTTTTCAGTTGTCTGCCCATTCCTTGCTCCCCTTCTTTCCAAGATGAATGTAAGCTTCTTCCCCAGTGATGCTGTAGATTTCTTCATAAGGTCTATTGACAAAATTAAGAAGAATCGTGAAAAGGAGACACACCAGGTAAGACAGCAGGAACCTACTCGTGGCAGAAAATGTCTGCTTTTCAATAAGCTCAGGCAAAAAATAGTTAAGGTGACAATATCAAAGGTGAATTCCAATGACTCAGTGAGAAAGCAAAGCTACACAACCACAGACACTTGATAGGAATAAACTCTCATTTGACCAGTTATGCAGAGGAGCACAAAGAACTTTGTACGTCCGTGATTCGAAGCTAAATCCTGATGAAAGCTCAGGAGAACTGGATTAAGCTTGGGTCTGCAAAACTTGAAATAAATCAACAGACTAAGACACTGATCTTCCCTGGAGAAGATTAGGCAGAGGAAAAGAGGGAAAGGAAAGAGTAAGTAGTATGATAACGCAGGGGCAGGAGTATTGCGTTTTGCAGGATTGCGCCTCCCCTTCTCTCATTCCTCAAAAAGTGAAGGTGCTTCCTGGCAAAATGATCCTTCTTCATTTGGGTTCTTTTTTGTGAGATTTATTTGCAAAATGTGGCTCTCCCAGGCAGTGTCTGCACAGATAAGTTTCCAAAATGAAGTGCAAGTGTTGGGTTTTAGAAGCGGGAAGTTGCATGCATTTTGAGGACCTCTCAGTCTACAATACAGAGTTCAGGCTAGCAAACCTATTTATCTGAGCCCTCCCTGGCTCATTTATCACAAAAAAAAACCCTCCTGCTTTCCTTCTCAGGGCAGAGTGGATTTTCTGCAGATGATGATTGAATCCCAAAACTCAACCACTCGCAGCAATGACGGCACGAATCACACCTATAAAGGTAACAACCTCTAGAGATGCGTGACGGGAGCAGGGGTGGAGGAGACCGTAGGTAGATGTGTTTCCTAGAGAATAGCTACTACTCTCTCCAAGAAGAACAAAAAGAACCAACCAGCTCCAGGTAGAAGTCTGGGCAGCCACAGCACAGCCCTAAACTGGTTGGAAACCCACCCTGTTTCTTGCAAGGACTCTTAATTCCGCTTAAGCTTCATTTGTTCCCTTCGCTCACAGGCTTGACTGACATGGAGGTCCTGTCCCAAGCGTTTATTTTCATCTTTGCTGGGTATGAGCCCACCAGCAACACGCTTTCCTACCTGGCGTACGAACTGGCCACACACCCTGATGTACAGCAAAAACTGCAGGATGAAATCGACTCCATTTTGCCCAAAAAGGTAAGCGACCCTTGAAAGAAAGCAGAGCTCATCATCACCCAGGTATCTTCTTGCTAGTTCAGGCAAGACAACTCTTTAGCAGAATATTCTCCCCTAGGATCTTCCAGAATCAATCCAAGTTATGCAGGAAACCTCAATAGGGATTTTATTTTGGTAGCTCCAAGAACTTCTTTCAGGGCTATTACACGAAGTTGCAGTTGTAGAATGTACTATGACTCCATTGCACGACTCTAGAGCAGCCTCTCTATCCCGTCTTATCCTGGTTCATTTTAAGCTTTTCAATGTAAGCTATGTCATTTCAGGACATAGTGATCTCAGCAGTCATTTTAGGGAAATCTAATTGTCCCACCTGGTCATCTTTTGTTGCTCACCAGGCTCCGCTCACGTACGATGCAGTGATGCAAATGGAATATCTCGACATGGCTGTGAACGAAACCCTCCGGCTCTTCCCTCTTGGAGGACGACTTGAAAGAACCTGCAAGAAAAGCATAGAAATAAAGGGCACGACCATTCCCAAAGGGATTGTTGTTATGATCCCACCCTTCACCCTGCACCGCAACCCCGAGTACTGGCCCGAGCCGGAGGAGTTCAGACCAGAAAGGTACCACGAACGTAATGAAAGGAAAGAAACATCATGCTGCTCTTTTGCAGATACAGCAATTAATTCTTAAGTATTAGCCTCTAATTAATAGGCACCTAATGGTGTATTTTTCCTTTCCCAAAAAATACCAACTTGAGCAGTTGCAGGTCATGGGAGAGATTTTTTATTTTAAGGAGATGAGCTTTGTGTTTAGGGCAGGATTTCCAACATGGGCTTACTGGGAGGCTAACCCTGGCACCTCACAACCTCTTGTATGACATTTGCAACCTTACTGGCATCGTGTGCCTAGACTGATAGAACTTTTTATAACCCTAACGACTTGCAGTAGTTAATAATCGTCAAAGCTGAGCCCGTTTCCCTCATGCAGGCTTTGCTCCGAACACCAGCGCTGATCTCTGTTCTCTGGCAAGTCGTAACTTTTCCATAGTTCATTGCTTTTGTAAATGGTATATTCCTCTCAAGGTTCCCATCCAGACCAAAACCGCAGGCTGCTCTCTAAAAAAGTAAATAGATAGGTAAAAACAGAGCTTTTTGATTTCTTGCTGCCTTCATTCTCTTTTCCCCTAACACATGTCATCAACCAGGTTCAGCAAGGAGAACAAGGGGTCTATAGATCCATATACGTTCCTGCCTTTCGGAGCGGGGCCCAGGAACTGCATCGGCATGCGCTTTGCTCTCCTGACTCTGAAAGTGGCCATCGTCATCCTGCTGCAGCATTTCCACTTCCGTACCTGCAAGGAGACTCCGGTGAGGAACGCATCCCATGTTTCACAACTCATAGGAAAAAGCTGGGTGAATTGGTCATAACTTGATAGTACCCACGGTTAATACTTACTAAGATATGCAGCTTTGCACTTGTAGAGAAGGGTGCCTCTCTAGCATGAAGCAAGAGTTGCAGGTGGGTGACAGTGGGACCAGGGGAAGCTCCAGGCTATGAGTACATTTAATTGGCCTGCTGCCTGCACAGAAGGCTGAAAGAACAACTCAAGTCTGCAAAAGTTTATTTCTGTGGATCAAACCCTGTCTAAACCCACTTTTGTTTTTTTTTTATCATTACATATTGCATTTGTGTGGCTTTACATGATTTTTTTCCCCCTCTCTTCATGTTACAGATCCCTCTCCAGCTGAGTTCACAGGGATTCCTAAAACCCAAGAAGCCCATTATTCTGAAGTTAGTCCCTAGGACAGAAGCATAAAATTCTGCGGATTTTGCAACAGTTCTCCAGAATCTGATGGATCCGGTGCCAGCAAGGGTTTGCACCCCCTGGGAAAGCTCTTGCATACACATACAGAAGAACAGCTTTCATTAACTCTGGAAGCAATCACCACACATTTGCCCCAAAATACAGCTACCAGCGATGTGCTGGGAGTTGCTGGGCAGTAACAATGTGCAACCTTCCTAGTCTTGATTGCGGAAGATGGGAAATAAATCCAACCGAGGAACTGATCAGCCACTCACTCCTGTGGGACTTCTCCGTCTGCAGAGACGGTCACATCCAAGAGAAACAAGGGATGATGGAAACGGGAATCACTAGACCGAGCCAGGCAGGGATGGGGATGTTCTTCTCCGGGTATTAATGCTTCGAGGGTTGGGTGTTACGTGATTGAGCCGACTGGTGTGAGACTATATCCGAGCTACCAAACCCCTTTTGCCATGTGTTAATTAAACTGAAGTGTGTACAAATACTGTCATTAAAGACGTTTGAGAGCTGCTCTGTGTATAGCAGCTGAGTGCTTCCTATTTAAAAAACATATTCAGCCTCAACCCTTGAAATTATCCGTGTACATCACTTTCCACTTAATTTAATGAATCCGATCCTTCATTTAGCGCCATCAAACCCTCGTATTGGTAAAACATTTTGCAATTAGTACAGCTGCCACCGCTGAGTCTGACGAGGAGGTTTCCTTGCGCAGAGCTCTTAAGAGCTTTGGCCAAATGGACGTACATCCCAAACACGTAAATGGGAAATATAGAGGCAGGTGAGATATCCTGCTGGCTCTGAATTCCTTGCACCACATTATACCAGAATCCAACATCCCATCCCAATGCCTAAAACCCAAGTGGAATGCTGGTAAGATAGGGAATATTTGGAGAGGAGCCACAAGAAGGAGCAAGTTTAGGGTAAGCTCCCCGCAGCCTTCCCTCCAGGGCACGATTTCCAATCCTCTTCTCATCAGCAATAATTTTCTCTGATGGCCACGTGCTTTTGAGGTGTTTTTAGCCTAGCAGAGAAAACTACACAATACAAGCACCGCTGTCTGACACAATGAGCATTTATTTAAGAATTAAAGCCCTTCTTTAACGATGCTGGTACTTAACAGTGGGAGCGGTCAGCCAGCTGTGCGGGAGATTTGTGATCCTTGGGAATCCTTAAACCAACCCCTTTTTTTTTCTCTCTTTCCAGAAGGATGTGATAAAATACACTGGGCCTTAATTCAAGAGTGAGCAGCTTGTGCTGTCCCGCAAGGCAGATAAAACAATTATAGTGCTCCCTTGTGATTCCCAGCGTGTGAAATATTGTTGGGGTTCTGCTATATACAGAAAATGGTGCTATTAGCAGTGCTGCCAGTAGGGCCCTCTCTATGGCTCAGCTCCTCCAAAAGGGTTAAAAACTCACGGGGAAAGAACTGGGTCTATCCTATGGCTGCAGCATCAGCTCGGATGGGGAAGTGTAATACCCCTTCATGGAGAGAGGACTTTAAAATAATAATAATAAAATAAAAAATAAATAAAAATAATACATAAAATAATAAAAATAAATAAAAATAAATAAAAAAATTTAAAGATGAAAAATAAAAAATTTAAAAAAAGGCAGCATTTTTTCCTTACAAAAATAACCCCAGACAAAACTGACCCCAGATTGAAGTATGAGGACCCCATTACAAACAAGATACCTTCAGCAAAGACCACCTATAGGCCAAATAGCTGCTTCCAAGCAGGGAAAAGCCACTTTGGTACCTCTTGAGCAAATCCAACCTCCGGCGTGTGGTGCTCAGGACAGGAAAGGGTTAGTCCAGCCATACCCCAGCACAGGCAATTCCTATACAGTGCGTGGTGTCTCTGGGAATGAAGTCATTACTGTAAGCGTATAGATCCTTCATTCTTCCAAATATGAAAAATGTGAATAATTCTCTGGCATGAGCCAATTATGACCTGCCAGGACTATCATAACAGCCCATAAATAATATGTGTAACAAAATCATGATAATGAGTCCTCGAGAAGAAAATTAGATCCTCTGTGTCTTAACTGCATAAAATGACTTTGCTCATATAGGCAGCCTCCATCATTCCCGGTGTTTTCCGCTGCTTCTCCACTTCAGCAATCCCTCAGACCAAGGAGAGGTGTGTGGTTTGGCCAGCAGTCTATTAATTAGTTCTTTTAGCTGCACATTCATCACATTCATTATCACTATCTAGGTTAAAACAAACAAAAAACAGCGCACACACATTTGAGCACCAGGATGTTTTCACTGATAAAATATATTTGCTCCTTATGGACATTTCCTAACTGTTGAGCTTTTGGGGACGTCATTGACAGGCCTGGGACATTGCATTGCCCCCAGGTAACTCGGGTCTCTGCATGAGATCCCTCTTGCCACAGAAGTTCATTTTGGGCTTGCTTCAGTTTCACTTCCTTCTTTAAATGCCTCCCAAATTCCAGGAAAAGAACAAAAACAGAAAAACCACCAACAAAAAAAGAACATCCAGCATTTTAAATTCATCATTTAAAATCAGCTTGACCAGCCATTCCGGATGATTTCTATATGATGTGGTTTATACCCCATCTTCCTGAAAAACTTGCTGGGGACTTTCCAAGTGAGATCTATATCCTGTGATATGAGAATTGCTATTATATCAGTTCTGATGAGAGACAAGAATGGTTATAAGTGGGGAGATTTGTTTTCTGTTTCTCAATTAACTGTAACAGAGCGATCATCAACATCACAGTAACTTGCCTAAATGATACAATTCCTGCAATTAATTGCAAGTGGGTTTCATGAAAAACAGATTTCCTGCTTACAGCGAAAGCAAAAATATTGTGTGTGCATCACCAAGTCAATTATTAAGTGTTTCAATCATCAGCCTCAGTCCTGACACAGAGAGGAATGGCCTGACTCTATTACCAAACTTAGTGTCCTTAAAGCACTGAAGTCTTGTGCAATTCCATCTTGCCTGTAAAGTGAAAAATGAAATATTTTCTGCCATATTTCACCTGAAAGGAGGAATGAGGCAATGTTGCTCCTTCCCCCGCCTTCCCTGTTGATACACAATTTCTCTATTGATACACTGGCATTGGATGCCATGGGCTGAAAAAGGGTTTATAAAGGAAGAAAAATAAGAAAGCTGGAACACAGAATTTGTTTAGTTCCTTTCTTCCTTTCTTCCCATCTCAATCTCACTATTAGAATTAGCAGGCCTGGAGAATTACCAGGCTATGACAGATAGTTTGGAAATGGGGAAAAAAAACTGCAGCTGAATTTATGCACTTACATCACCTCTATCTGTTGTAAGGGACAGAATTAGGCATATTGAATTCCATACCATGTAGATATAGAATCCCGAAAAGCCCTTACCATTGCACAAATGTAGACAGGATGCTTTATTTACTGCATCATTAAAGGTTAAAGAGAGTCTATCTTCTCCAGAGGATTCATTTTTTCAACCCTTAATATCAATTAAAGCTAATTTCAGCTCTACCCTAATGATTAACATAAAATATGGAAAAAGCTCTAACTGAGCATTTCTGTTCATTACTTAGAAATTCTCCTGGACGGCGAGGGCACTTTAGAGGCACTGCTGCAGCTTTATATCACTCATGACACTATTAATTTTACCCACAGAGCTTTATTTTGCCACCTCTTCCACTGTTCAATAACTAAGATGCACTGAATACCCTCGAGGATGTGGATCAGAGATTTTATTTAACCCGTCATAGTTCACGATCAGGGGATGTTCTCCATGGGCTTTGCTACCCAGCCTGGGCTCTGCAAATACTCAGAGACTCACTCTATTTCACTACGTGACCTGCAGCCTCCCAATCCTATAGATATAGAGGATATATATATTTTTTCAGGTATTTAGGGGTATTATGATAAATTTGCACAGCTGGAAATTTTCAGACGGAGTCATGAAGATTATATCTGTTCAAGGGAATATAAAAAACTTCACTTGCCACTTACATCCAGCTGTCCTGGACTGGCTTAAGTTAGTATTACCCATCCATGCTTGGCAAAATACTCATTCCAGCAGCACTCCATGAAATGCCAAGAAAAATACCAGGCTGTTGTCCATGCCCTAGACTATGTTGGGGTTTTATTGAGCCTGGCTCTCAAGGCACAGATGTCCCACAGTCCTAGGGCTCTCTGGCTGCCTTTTTTCCCCAGAATAGTAGGTAATAGGACTGGAAAGAACTCGTATGGAAAATAGCTCTCAGACCATCACAAAGAACAGGGTGCTGTATTAACTTGCCCCAGGCTTATCTAACCTTTTCAGAAACTTATCTCTTGCATACTAATTTAAAGGTATTTCTTGTTAACAAACACTAATCGGCGATCGATTTTCATTCAAAGGTCACAGTAAAAGCCAGAGGGAAGGTGAGGAGCGATGCAGATGCTCCTAAGAGAAGGTCAGATGCTGCCACTCAGACTCCTCTCTGGTGGCAACCAGATGTCAGTCAACCCACCGGCAGCCTTAGCAACATCTGGGGAAGCGAGCAGATGCCTCAGGAGCCCAGTAATTCTAACTTGGACTTCAACAGAAGCCATCAGGACATAAAAACAAGGGAAACGCATTGGTATATCCTCTTACAAGAAGGGAAACTCTCTGCCCTAGAGGCTTTTCCAATCCTGCGTTCAGGAATCTGTGCTGGGCTGCATCAGGTTTCCCAGGAAGGTTATTGAACCAACATCTCCCTTTTCATTCTCCTTTCAATATTGCATTTTTTTTCCCTATTTCCTATATTCCAATTTTTTGTGTTTAGCTTTCAATCACCGCAAACCCATTCGGCTGGGAGTGAAACAGTTCTCTGTTAAATGGAAGAGCTCTCTAATAAAGTTTTAATGGAAGATATTATTCCCGTTCTTTACATTACATTAAAAGCCAGTCAGGAAATGAAAGCCCAAGAGGGCTGAGCATATTAGAAACACTCAGTAAGAGATATTCCCTTCTTCAGGGGCTTCACAGCCTAAATGTTGCCCTAAGAAACAGAACACGCAGCAAACAGAACCTGTTTGTGTTAGTAGAGCTCTATCAAGCATATATATGTGTATATAAAAAAAATATATATATACACACACATTTGGTCCCCTAGTTAGATGTAAGGGGGACTTAGGCAACCATGCACTGCTGTGTTTTCCTTAAGGGCTCGTAGGGAAGTGGTTCCACCTGCAGCCAAAGCCATCCTGGCTTTGGGAGAGAAACTTTCTGGAGATGCAAAACTCAGGACATTGGGAATGTTCTGTATGAAGATGCATCCACCATGAGTGCCATGAGCTGAGGAGAGCAAGGCTAATGAGAAGGATTTGGGAGCAGGGATTTAGCGATGGGAGTGCAGAACAACGCGTTTACCTGATGCATCCCACCGAGGAATAACTGCTTCATCCCAGGAACCAAGAACATTGCTGCCTTCATGTCGTTCTGTGAGATTTAGATCAAGGGAGAAGTTTGGGCTCCTCAATGACCAGCATCACTTGGATTTCTGGACCTAGGCCAGCCTGGTGCCATCCCTATAATCCGTGGGAATGCCCTGCACACACCCCTGGGCATCAGGTAAATGATTTCCAGAGATTCACAAGTGTCTTTCACAGCTTCAGGCGTCAGGATTTCTCAACTGTAACGAGTGCCAACAAGAAGGAAAACCCCCTCCTAGAAGGTCCCTGTCCCTGCTTGGCCACTTTGGGGGTTTTATTTTACTCCCATTCCCATGACAAACATCTTGCTCCAAGACAGCCACCAGCTGACAGAGATCCTGTCCTGGAGTCAGCAATCACCATCTCAAATCCAATATTAGCCTAAGCTGGTCTAACACAGCAAAAAGCAAACTTCAAAACGCTGAATCACAAATCTTCATAGTAAACCAGTAGGCCACGAGGTGGGAACAATAAACGCGGATCTTTAGCATCTTGCTAAAAATTTTAAATATTGGTTTCCTTTGGAGCACCCGTTCCTTCCACAGATGACAAAGTCACTCTCAGTGTGCTCTTGCTGAACCCTGCTGCAGCTGTACAGCTTGTTCTTTGCCACATTTATTTAATAATTCCCAAAATATTTGGATTTCTTGGCCTTCTTGGCCACTGGCCCCTAATGCATTCCCTCTCCTGCTTCCAGATAAACCTCGAGACCCAACAGCAACCCCACCGGGGCAGCTGTTACAGATGTTGGAGCCAGGGGAGCATTCACAGCCCCTGGATCACGCTGGGCACCACAGGAAGGGAAGGGAGACACATGGAGTGGCCTCCTTAGCCTGACTTTGGTGGCTGGAGCTGAAAGAATGACACAATGAAGAACATCTGCACGTGCCTCTGCCCTGGGCAGCCCTTGGCCACGCAGTGTAATCCCAAAAACCCTGAAAGAAAATGCTGCTGAAATTCTTGTCCATTTGAGTATTCATCTTTTGCTTGTAATTTCATTTTAAAACCATTTTTTTGCAGGCTTTGCTGGACTTCGACCAAAATTGCTTTCAGAAATATGGGAAAATGTGCGGGTGAGTATTTTTCTGAAGCAGCCCTTATCACTGCAGCCTCCAAGGCACGGCCAAAAGGCTAAATCGGATCCCTGGGAAGGACCCTGTGGAAGAAGCAATCCAAGGGGCACATCAGAGACACGGAAACTTGGCCTAGCCAGGGACAACCCTGACTACCTTGTGTTTCACATCCTTCCTCTAACAAATAAATAATGTTCTCGAGAGAAGGGGGTCCAAAAGGGTTTATAACTCAGGCAGTTCTGCAGTTCAGTCTTCGGGAGGAAGATGTGCATTTCCAGAGGAGAAAAGAAAAAAAAAAAAAAATATATATATATATATATATGCATTAGCGTCTTCAAACACATGGCAAGCAATAGGTGGGCTGTCTGAATTAGCAAAAAATTCATTAGCTTCATGTCAAAGTTCACACCGAGCTTAGCAGAATTCCTCAGCAAAAGGTGCAAGGCATTTCTGATGACTCCTTGATGTTTTCTCAAAGATTTGCAAAGAAATGTGAAGGAACTGCTCTACTTTTAGTCCCATGCTGTGAGATGAGGTCCCATCCTGCTATACATTCTTTTTTTATGGCCCACTTTCTATTTTTATTCCTTTTGTATTGTGGAAATGTTTGCTAATAATGTATGATAGGATGCTTTGTCATGGGGGAGGAAAAAAAAAAAAAACTTGTATCATTTATCTCTTTCTGAAAAGAAATTTTTAGTACAAGTCTAATAAGGAAGAAAAATCCTATTCTAGCCCCTGTTGCAGGAAAGGGATTGATTTATGGAGAGAGATGAAAAGCACTAAGCATGTATTGCTTGGCAAAATGAGGAATTGTAAAGAACTATCTTTATGCATTTGAAGGCTGTAAACATCAAAGAGGCAGTGGAGCTATTTAGAGCATTAGGAGGAGGCACATCTAGGAGACAAGAGTTGAAATTAAATGAAAATCTTTAACTTAAAAAAAAAATTTAAAAATCATACTTTGGCCTGCAAATCTATTTCCTGGTCTGATTACCTGTAGCACTCTGATGAGTATAAATGAAGCTTATAGAAAAATATCTAATTTTTTTTCATATCTGGTCAGCAGAATTTAATGTTAAAGGAAAAGGCTTATAAAGCCCAGATCAGCTATCCCTGAAATTTGGGGAAATTTCCCCCTAAAATTTCCTTTAAACTGCTTTTTTTTCCCCCCACTTCTCCAACAATGTGGTTTGATTCACAGGTTATTTTTCCCCCTGTGCTTTCTGTGTGGGCAGCCTGCTTTGGCCAGCTGTATTGATGGTCATTAAAAACAGGCTGTGCCCTCCAGTTTGTACTCTAGTGGGTGGATAACGCTTAATAATAACATTTAATGACCCTTGTGAAGAGACAGGAGCAACCTAGGAAAGAAGAGAAGCTGGGAAAAGCTCATGGGGCAGCAGATACTGCTGCTCTTGAGGATGCTTCCAGCTGCTCTGCAAACGCTGCTGCCCGTCGCGCCCCAGCCGCGCGCCGAGGGCTCAAGGACACATTTTTATAATTTAGACATCACTTTGTACAGGCTGGGCTTTGTGCAAACATCCAGAGCCCAGGGCAACAACTTGTGCGTGCTGCTTTATCTGGAAGCATCCTGCAGCTGGGGGGTTGCCAGGAAAAGCATCTTCCAGAGGATACGGCGGATATAGGGAAGATATGGTGGATATAGGGAGGATACAGTGGATATAGGGAGGATACAGTAGGTATAGGGAGGATACCGCACCTACGGTAGGGAGACNAGAGGATACGGCGGATATAGGGAAGATACGGTGGATATAGGGAGGATACAGCACCTACAGTAGGGAGAACTGCCACCCTTCCTTGGGAAACACTTTGCTGCTGACCGATATTCCCAGTGACAGTGGAAAGGAACTTGGAAGATGTGCTGAATCCATCAGCTTTCCAGAAAAATCCTCAAATCCTTCAAAATCATATTTTTCTCTTTTTTTGGCCTTTTCTCCCTGAATTTCCCATCTAAGGGGAACGGTGAACTCTGCTCTCAAATTAGCTGGGGAAAAACCATGGAAAACAGTTTTTTCTGGGCTCTTTTGCTACCTGCTCCCAAGACAGAAGAGGTAAAACCCAGGGGATCAAACAGAGCTGAATTGCTCAGTCAGAGCACGGAGGCTCTGCAGGCTGCGGCTCTCGGAACGGCCTGATCTCTTCTGTCTGAGGCCAATCATTAAACACTATTTCATATGGATAAAAGCAAGGTGCGTAGGAAAAAATGATTAAAATAAGCTTCTGCTAACAGACAAGCTTCACAAGCAGAATATGATATGTCAGAAACTGCCCACTGCAGAAAGGTGCACTAACGTACAATAAATGTAATACCTGCAAGTGACAAGCACGGATTTATATTCTGGTTTAGGTTTCTAAACCTAAAGCATTATAGGAATATTGGAAAGAAGAAGTAAATAGAAAAGGACAACCCCCTAAATGTAAAAAGCAAATTGTCCTGCTTCTCGGGCCCTGCCTGGAAGGACCAAGGTCCCAGGTTTGCTCATGTCCAGAAGCATCAGCTCCTAAAGGAATCGAGTTTTGGATGTGCTCACAGTGTAGGGAAAACCTGGCTGAAAGCTCAGGCAATGCCAGCAGGGTGAGAAAAACTCAGAGAAGGCGGCTTGGGTGCTGTGATACTTCAGAAAGGGGAATTAAAAAGGGAGAAACAAGAAATACCATCATGAGGAAAACATCATCTCCTGGAGGACTTTCCCGTGTGGGTCAGGCAGTAAAACCCCCTGGTTTTGCTCCTTGAGCAAGCGGTGACCTCTCTGCTCACACAGACTCGTGATGGGGACAGGCTGGGCTGAAAGGGGCTCCTGGGCAGTGCAGGCTCCAGCTGAGGCTTGTGAGGGCCCGTGAGCACTTTTGGAAGCCCCTTTGCTGGGGTTGGCAGTAAATAACTCGTTAATGTTGAACTTGTTTCTTTTTCCCTCCTAGCAGCAAGAGGAAAAAAAATAACTTTTTAGAAATAGCACTTGAGCATTCAGAGGAGCAGGATGGATTTTTGGTGATAGCTCTGTGCTGGTTTATTATTGAGGTTAGCGCTTGCCTGTCTCTTAATGAAACGGACTGATTTTCTCAGTGCTTTGTATCAATTTCTCAAAGCATTTTGCTGTCTTGTAGATGCCCGATGCTTAATCCTACCCTTGAAGGGCAAATTCAAACATCCTCCAAATCAGTTATTAAAATAAAGCAAAGGCACAAAAAAGAGGCCCAGGAGTGAGGAGAGCGCAGAGGAGCCAAGAACAGTCTCTATTCTGTTAGTCTGAATGGATCGGGACTAGGAGAAATTGGAGTCAGATAACTCAAGAGAAAGACAAAATCACCTTTAGTTGATGGATTTTTCAATAGTTTAAATAGAACCAGATTTTTTCTTCAACCAAATCTGCATTGATGCTCATTGATATAACACAAATTGGGATTTTTTCCTCTCCTGACCCGGTGACACCCTCCCCTCTTGGCCGTGAGGGTCTGAGCCGAGATCCCAACACATCTATTTGTCACTTTAACCTCTTCCAGGCTCGTACTAGGGTCATGCTGCTTTGGGGATATGAAGATATGGTGATATGATGAATGATATGATGAATATGATGAATGATATGATGGGATACGGTGAACACAGCAAGGCTGTGATTGCTGCTTCAGCCTGTTCATTGGATCATGGAGCTTGGCTGCGTTCTCCATCCTTTAGAACAAGGATCTTTCACCAACAGATTAATTACATGAAGCTTATGGAGGAGTTACAGAAGGATTATCTGGGTCTTATCATTACTATTATAGAAAATGATTATATTGTTGCTATTATAGACTTACAAAAAATCACAGCAGACTTGGCAAGAGCTCATCAGGAGTGCAGTGTAATCTGCAGGAGCTAATTAAAAAACACCTCAAAACAACCATTTACCTCAACATAGTTTCCTTCCCCCCATCTTTTTTCCCGGATCCAGTGAAAAGGCATGTGTGCGTGTGTGTACTGTAAGACACATTGTACTGCAAGAANATTACATGAAGCTTATGGAGGAGTTACAGAAGGATTATCTGGGTCTTATCATTACTATTATAGAAAATGATTATATTGTTGCTATTATAGACTTACAAAAAATCACAGCAGACTTGGCAAGAGCTCATCAGGAGTGCAGTGTAATCTGCAGGAGCTAATTAAAAAACACCTCAAAACAACCATTTATCTCAACATAGTTTCCTTCCCCCATCTTTTTTCCTGGATCCAGTGAAAAGGTATGTGTGTCTGTGTGTGTGTACTGTAAGACACATTGTGCTGCAAGAACTATAGACTATAGCACATAATGTCCAACATTCACCTTTTCTGCCATTTTTCTTCAAAATCACTGTGGCTAAAGAGCTTCAGGCCTGAGCAATTTTCTTTATTTTCCCCAAATATGAAACCACCAGCTCCATTCTTGCCTGCCTGGACCATGTCCACACTGATGAAGCATCTCATTCAACCAAGCCAGAAAAAGGTTTCTTTAACATTTTAAATTGTTGACCCCATAGAGTATCATGAGGTTGATGGCTGTTCTCTGCATTTCTGTAACTCATATGGTTGCCCTAAGCAAATCCAGCTCTGCCCAAATTCTCTAGAGGTGAGCAAATATATCTTGCCTTGGAAAGCATTGACTTTGCTTTTGCTAACACTGCTTACCTGCAGGATCCATCCTAATTTTCCTGGGTCATATTACATAATATTACAGGCAAAATCCGTTCGTAATATTGCACAGCAAACCATTTTTCCCCACTCATGATGTCTGGATGCAGATGGATATTCTTAAAATGACATTAGGTGAAGCTGTTTTCTTTTGGAATATGAACAGAAAGGGCCCATAGAGAGATCAGATAATAAAATAGAAAGAAAATGAAGAAAATAAATGGTATTGTCATTCCCAAAGCCATGGTGGTTGTGGTAGCACCTCTGCTCTGCACCATGGTATTGGCCAGACTGGAGTTTGGGCTGCGAGATGCAGACGGCCAATCTCTTTCTCCAGGGGCAGGAGGGTGAACTTATACTTCTTAATTCATTGCAAAATATCAGTCTCGTGGAAACAAATTCCTTGTCATGTTTAATCTCTGCACACACTTTCAATAAAGCAGATGGAGAGGGTGCTGAATAATGAAATCCTTGAGCCCGCTCCAGCTGAAGTCACATGTGAAGTCATTATCAGCCTCTGGAGCACTGGGATCCTGCTTCAAGGAGCAGCAGCAACGAGTCTGTCTGTTTTCAAAGCAGCCTGGGTGATGGTCGGTTTGCTGAGACACTGCTCCTCTCTTGGTTTAGATGGTTTAGTTTAGGTAGTTTAGTTTAGGTAGTTTACAACTCTTGGTTAGCTAAAGTAAGTGACATAACTGGTACCAATTTATCAAACAAGTCAATTAAATCTCACTTCTATGGATGTTGGTCAGGCCTGTCTAACTCAAAAGAAAACCAAGCACTGAAAATCTTGGCGTTTCCCCAAAAGGTGTCACCCTGCTTTTGAAAACTGGGAAAAAATGAGGATTTTATTCCTGAAACTATTGCAATCTTTCCCCGTTTAAGCCATGGCTTTTTCCACCAGACTTTCCCTGAGGATGCATTCCCGCCCGAAGCTGTGTTGTATCAGCCATTCTCCCCGACATCCTCTGTTTTCACAGGCTCAGACCACACACAGATCCTACTGCCACATCAGAGGAATCTCTTTTGCAACAGCACAAGTCAGTAAGAGCCTTGGTGGATGAAGTAACCCATGAGTCACATCCCTCGGCTTCCAGGAGATGCTGGATGCAGAGGCAGGATGTTGACCTTGAACTTAGATTTTCCTACATAGCAAAGAGCCAAAGAGCTGTTACGTTATTTGGATGACTAAAGCTGAGGCATTTTTTCAACATAAACCATGCTTTTTTACCCTTGAAATGAGATTAGCTAGTAAAACCAAACAAATGTTCATTGTGAAATCAACCCTGGATCAGCGTTCCTGCAATCAGTACAATAGAGCGAGTCATCATCAGCTTGTGCAAAATTTCAGCTTCAGAGAAAGAAGTGTCTCTCCCTCTCCCAAAAACTTGGATGAGAAATCGTCATTGAAATCAAGAAAAATAGATATTTTTTCAGAATTATGAGATAAACACAGTAGTATGGACTTTAACATAGGCTAAGAGAGACAGCAGTGTTATCTTCAGGATTTTCACACGTGTATTCAGTGTATGCACTGTGAAACATCCTGAGTTATACAAGGGAAATCATCAGAGAGGAAGAAAGAGCACCAAGGAGCAAGAAATTAAAAGAGAAAAGAGAGGGAGGGAGATTAATCAGCATTAGCAGTGCTTTCAATCACCATGTTCCCTATAGAAATTAGATTGCTTGACTCGCACCACGCTGCACATTATCAATGCGAGATGCTGCTTTTGTTCCTCACTTTCCTGGCCAGGCTGCAGGAACGTGTTCGGGTGTTCGTCTGCAGAGCAAAGGGGTTAATTCACTCTAGCTCGAGGTCTCTCTCTGTAAACACAGCTCCTAAATTTGATTGATTGTTTCTTATTACAGTATCTACTGTAGCTCTTCCGGAGAAAATATTCTTTGCAGTAACACGCTGCAGTTTTCCAAATTGCTGTTTAAACCTTTTTAGCTAACAAAGCGATTGCAACATTTTGAACCTTCTAATGAGGGCAATAAGCTATTACTGGACACAGCATAAATGCAAAGGACGAGCCACGATGATCCACACCTGCGGAACGGAAACATGGACATGTCATGAGAAACACTCTCACAGAGACCTCTCCAAGAA
Organism: Crypturellus undulatus; assembly: GCA_013389825.1. Classification (NCBI taxonomy): domain Eukaryota; kingdom Metazoa; phylum Chordata; class Aves; order Tinamiformes; family Tinamidae; genus Crypturellus; species Crypturellus undulatus. The sequence goes on along the minus strand of VWPW01008698.1, from coordinate 19,045 downwards.
TCTGCCAGCTCAGAATTGGCTTGGGTTGCTTCCTCCAATATTGCAGAGGAATATTTAAATGCGCCTGTGATGTTAGAGGGAATTAGGGATTGAAAGAATGACACAGACATATATAAGTGTGTATATCTATCTATCTATCTATCTATATATGTAGAGAGAGAGAGAGAGAGAGATGTATGTATGTTGCTCTAAGGACTGAAAGACGTACGCATATGTCATTCAATCCTTAAAATATAAGTGTATTTATATATATATAAAGATGTATGTATATATAAATATATTTATGTATATATTATATATACATAATATGTATGTATGCATACATATTTGTGTATATATGTGTGTACAAGTATATGTATATGTGTATAAATATATATGCATTTTAAAGGTCCTCAGATATCTGAGAAAGACACAGTTCTGTTTTTCTTTATTACCTGTAATTTCACCTGGGCTCATCACTCATTTCACTAGAAATAATGGATAAAGTAATAACATTTCCTACAAACCACACGGTGTCTTTCACCACCTGAGTACCAATCTGGTATGTTAATGGAGCACTGGGAAGGGCATTGTAGGTATTTAGAGCTGGGTATATGAGCTGAGCTCTCCTCTCTACCCAAAAATAAGGGGAAAAAAATTAAAACACACACACATACACACACACCCTGCAGTTTCAGATTTATGTTTATTTTATTCTGTAATTCAAACAGAACTGGAGTCGGGGTAGGGCTGAGAGCATCTGGAGTTCTTCACGGAGTCGCTGCGAAAGCGGCTCTCCGCGCTCAGCACATGCTGTAACTTGGCCTTGTGCTCCTGAATAGGCCAGAAATAGTTTGTCCATAGGGATTAACTGACCTCCGTGCTCCCTTTCCAACTCTGTATATTTTAGCTGATGGGCTTCAAGGGATTTCCTTTGATTATTGCGGATGCCTCTGGATATATATTCAAAAAAGAAGCCTGAATGCCTGTGAAATGTCTCCCTGTGAAGCGACCCCTCGGAGCGACCTCGCGGAGAAGACGTTAATCTTGGGAGGTTTCAGAGCAGCTCCTCAAGCATCCGTAATTCCTGTGGCTGCAGACAGTTCTGCATTGCTCTGGGAATGGGATGCAGACAAGGGAGACCATTTAGAATATCTACAGCAGTACATGATACCAAAAAAAGTAATCTGGAAGAATTTTCCTAATTCTGACTATATAAAGTTACATATGAATATATTTTTATGTACATGCACGCAGAAATATATGTTATGCATAAAGTAATAGTGTCTCAAATGGCCATTTTCCATTAACTGACCATGGATAAACCCTCAGTCGTGGCCAAACTCCAGTGAGTTACCATGAATATTGGTGCAGCTCAATATTTTGTACATTCGAGGCCTCTGGCTCTTTTCTAGTGGTTTTCTTTTCTAAAAAGAAAATTTTACTGTCCCATTCAAGATGCAAAGGAGGTATTTGGCTTAACAAGAGAGATGCATAATGAATTTTACTGCATTGAAAACAGAGGTAATGCAATATGGATGAATAATGAAGGAGCGGGAGGAGAGGCTGGGTGCACGGTGGTATTTTGATCGCATACATAATTTTGACTAGAATAGAGACCCAGATTGCTCTAGCTGCAGCGAGGTGATAGGTTTCCAACCTATCCTTTGTAACCTGACATGCTTTGTATAAAGAATGCCATAGAAATGACAGGAATCAATATGAAGATGCCTTCATGTGTGTGTGTTATATTAAGACCCAGTTGATCACTTCTTGTCATTTGAAAGAAATGTTCAGCCTCAGCACTTGAAATTACCCAGCTGCAGCATTTTCTGCTCGGTCCAATCTCCAGTTAATTTGATCCTTCATTTAGCTTGAACAAAGCCTCCTAATAAAAACATTTGTATTACAAATGATACACTTGATCAATGGGATAGCTGTAGGCAAGTATTTGATAATTTGAAGACTAGCTATAAAAAGTTCCCATTTAATCAACACAGCAGGCCAAAATCTGGAGGGAAAGCAAGCCCTAAAACTGGGATATCACCAAGCAAAGCAGACGATAATGAAATATTAGGATATTCGGATATTCTTACCAACATTGTTGTTAGAACCAGCTAACACAGTCTGTGTTATATGAGCCAGTCCCACTGTTTGCTATTATTGCTTTTAAAAGGTGAAAATGTCCCTTTCTTTGCTGACATTTGTGCCTAAACATACTAAAAAGCTCCAAGTAGCTCCAGCCTCTGTTTTCACCTTGGTCAATGAGCACCAGCTCAGTCCTCTGATATGGTCTCCCTCAGCTATAATACCAAAACAAACAAAAAATTCCAAAAAATCTAATGATTTTTAAACCAAATTCACAAGGAACATCTGGCCATTTTGTTTTTTTCTTCTTCCCTTTTAAATCAGCATGTGGAGGATTTTTTTTTTTGCAGGGAACGTAGGGAATAGTGTGACGAGGCTCCTCTTTTGTCACCCTGTGCACTCAGCTGCACAGCCCAACAGCCTCCAATCTGTTCCAATCCATCACTTATTTCCCCCTAGAAGCTTTTCCACCGTTTTGTCTTGCGCTGTTATTTCTTTATTTGCTTAGTTGACTTCAAGGGACATTCCTCCTGGCTGGATAAAGACGTTTTTACAAACAAATGCATGGAAACATTTGTGATAGCGCAGCGGAATCAGCCAGCACGCTCGGTCCCCATGGGCAGGTGACGCTTGGTGTCACTCAGCCGCCGCTGCTGCTCTGCTCCATCACGGAGCAGCGATTCGCAGAGCCAGGGGCAGGGGCAAGGACCAAAGCGGAAGGGATTAAAGGGTAGCGCGAGGTTCCAGGAGGCTCTAAACACTCCCCTGGGGGAGATGAAAACGAATTAGAAAGGACTTTTATTGACAAGGATGGGTTTGCTTGTGCTTCAACACACACAAAAGAGCGTTTTTGTGCCTGTTGGAGGGAAGTATCGGCTGGAACTATCTTATCCGTTATACCCCGTGGAGAGTTAAAAACCCTTCAGCTAAAAACCTGGGTAGAGACTCTACCTCTCCTAGCATTTTCCAAGCCATCCTGAGGCCAAAATAAGACTTAATAAATAGGCAGAATGGAGTTACAAAGCAGCAATAAAGAATCGCTTTTCCCCCATTTCGAAGAGCTCCAAATTTTACCACGGCATCCAGAGACATAGAGAAGGATGGAGAGAGGCCACCATACACAAGATGTGCTGTAAAAATCACCTCTAGTCTGGAGGATGGTTTCCGAAGGAGGGTAAAACACAGCGTAGACATCTGGTCCCTTTAGGGCACCAGGGCTTCTGCTTCCTGATGCTTCCTGGGGTGAGAAATGCTTAGTCCTGCCACAATACCTGGAGAAGAAGACACATAAAGTGAGTGGAGGCTGCACCAATGAGCCCATCTGCATAACCAAATACAACGTTCCCTCTTTCAAGAATGAAAAATAGGAGTAATTCCCTGGCAAGACCCAATGAGAACCTGCCAATCCCTAGCACATGGGTTATATCTGTTATGAAGAAATAAGATGATATTAGTGAGATTCCTGGAAAGAAAATGAGATATCCAGTCTCCAAACTACACCAAACTAGCCCAGCTATTCCGGCTGCCTCCTGCCTGTGTAGCCCAGTGCTCACCAGACCTTTCTTGTCATGTTTGGTCAGCAAAGCAAAGACCTTTTGGCTTTTAAGCAAATGGAGTGAGGTCTCTGGCAGTGCTCAGAAATCCAGGAAAGCTGTTTTCTTTCAAGAAATTTCACTGCCAGCTATAAAAATAAGAACTACAGCAAATAATAACACTGCTCATGAAATATTACTGTAGATACAGCACGATATAGGCAGCTATATATTGGGTCATTAACCTGAGTTCACGAGCCTGATTTAGCCACGCGCTGTTGGCGCTTGCTGTCTCTTGGTGCAAATGGGCTGAGGAACGGTCCTAGTCCTCGTGTGGGATCCCAGGGAATGGGTCTGCAATAGCAGGAGCATGTAGCACCAGCAAGGAGCAGGGACCACACTCAAACTCTTCTTGAGATGCCTCAAGAGAGAAGAGCAGGGGAGAGACGGGCTGTTTTACTGTCGTTTATGTGTAACCACAAGAGACTCTCCGCATTGCTCATGTCCTAAAGCAATAAAACCCTTCCCACCCAAAAGAAGATGCACGTACAGTTGAAGGGAACATCACACAGTGCTCCCAAGCCCAGCAGGATAACCCTTCCTAAGGATGCAGCCGAGATACTAGACAATCTCTAGAGGTCCCTTCCATCCTTAACCCTTCTGCAATTCCATGATTCCCATCATGGAAGCTCAGCAGGAAGCAGCTCAGACACTGAGCTGTCCACTGAGCAGTCCAAGATCAAGGAGACGTCCTGACCCCAGCCCTTGGAATTTGGCAGGGGGCTGAATTAGCTTCACAGCGTCGTTATCCCTTGCTGAGAAAGAGAAGATGCCGAGTCTTGGGCATGGAGCTATAATGAGGATTAATAAACCATGTGAAGACATTATGCAATTGTCCGGACGGCTGTTTCCTTTGCACCTTATGTTATCATTTATGCTTGTGCAAAGTGGCTGTAAAATGCTCCCGGTCTGATTCAATCTAACTTCACAGACTCCTCATGCAGGTGCAAATTGCTGTGTGCAGTCCAGGGCAATGTCTAAATGCAAACTCATCCGATCCTTTCTGTTGTCGTCTTTTTTTTCCCTCCCTAAACTCCTCTGCAGTCAATTGAACACTTCAGTGCCTAATAAGCTGCATAATATTGGGTATTCATTCATACACCAACTCCTCAGAAACTGCATTTGCACCTGTAAAGCGCAAGTCCTGCTCCCTTACACGCAAACAGTCAAGAGAGGGGCCCGGTGCAAGACCCTCCACTGCAGTTCTTCCATTTCCCTGTAAATTCACTTATTTTGCTTTCAGTTCTTGAGACATTTGCTGGAAAGGGAAAGGGAAAGGGAAAGGGAAAGGGAAGGGAAGGGAAGGGAAGGGAAGGGAAGGGAAGGGAAGGGAAG
>VWPW01008698.1:0-13845 GCA_013389825.1 Crypturellus undulatus | reverse complement strand
GGAAAAAAAAGGAAAGAAAGAATCTGCATTGCCCCAGACCTTCCTGGACTCAGGCTCTTGCCTTTCTGCCTTTGGCCCCAGCTGAGGAACCTCTGCGGCTGCTGCATGGTGAGTCTGAACCCGAGGTGTGGGCGGCTGTAAAAAATCAGGTAAGAATTTGATTTTGGAGGCGACAGAGACAAAAATGATGCCCAATGCTGTTGTCCAGACTAGAGGAGGAAACACTGAAGACCTGTGGCAGCCATAAAATTGGATTGAACTAAAACATTTGAGCAGATATAGCAGGGAATAACCCTTAAGAAGCAGAGGGCTTTGATAGACGCACCCCTACAGGTATTTTCAATCCTTAGCAGCTGCAGAGCTTCAGTAATGAATGTCAGGCTGCTGGCCAGCTGAGAGCGGAATAAATATCCATTCACCGTCAGTGCAAAAAGCAGCAGTTTGACATATGACATTCAAATGATATGAACTTTAAAAGAGTTGGTAAATGACCGCTGTTTGACTCGAAACCTTAAATCCTGCAGGAACTGCATCTCAGTTTACCCTGGCTCTGCAGGGGATCGGACTTCTGGGTTTAAAAATGAAATAGCAAAGCGTTTCTACAAATTCAGGCCGTGGTATGTAGTGTGTCCAGCTGCTGTTTCACACAAGCTTCAGTGGTCAGAGGGGTAGAGATGGGGTCTTTCACGGAGGGTCGTTGTCATATCACTTGTCACAACCGCTGGTGGCACAAAGTGGGGTAAGGAGACCGGGGCAGGGGAGGCAAGGCTTGAATATTGCAGTGGATGCGTAGCCTTTACCTGCAGAATCTGCTCTTACTTTTAATGAATAGCACAGACTGTGAGCCAAGAGACCAGGCCTCTCCTTCCAGCACTAACTTCCTTTCCCTTAAGCAGATCTACCTCAATTTGCCCCCAAAGGAAGATGAAAACTGCTAGATCTTAGAGCACTTTGAGACCTGGGGATGAAAAGCTATATCTAACAATATCACGTCTTAAGAGGATTTACATCTCAGTTTAACGTGGACTTAATACTTTGTATTCCCAACCTCCTCAGAGCTTTCATGGAGAGCAGCGTCCTTCAGACGAAGAGCTGGGACAAAGCACGGAGCCCTTGGCCCTTTCCAGCAGGGCTGGATGCTTTGTAAGCAAATCAGAGCCAAACGGGTCATGTAAAACTGATTGTGAAAAGGAATCAGTGGTCCCAGGCTAATTCCTGCCCTGTGGTCCTGCATGAACAGAGCCCGTATCAGAGGGTGCTGTTGACACCAAGATGGAAGAGGGAAAAATAAGCTGAGCCCGGGAGCGCTGAAGGCAACAGGAATGTGATTGAGTGACAGAAATTAACCTGTGAGACAAAACAGGTAGGAGGAACGAGAGGGGATGTGCTCTACCTGGTCCTGTAGTCCAGCACCAGTGCTTCTCCCACCTCCTTCCAGCCCTGCCACAGCTAGAGCTGCTCTCCTGTTCGAGGATCTTCTGCAATTTGCCTTCCAGGACGCCCAGTTGCATTGTATCCAGTTCACCAGCTCATTTTGGAGCTGTCAAAGAAACGAGCCCAGACAAGAATTCACCTCTATACCAGGACACCTTGTTATGCGCTCGTTGCATTAACCAGTCAGTTTAATATCAGTAGTCATGGCACTTTTATGGCCTACCTGCATTGACTCTGCTCACAATCCTCACACTAAAACAAGACCGGGACCAAAGCCGCTGCAAGGAAAACCAGAGCCTCCTGACCTTTGGTCTGGACTCTGTGGTCTAATTATTCCATCGATTTTAACAGAGTGGAGTGTTCAATAAGGGTGTCTGGAGGCCTGGCTCTTCAGCAGCGGGTCTAACAGCAGCAATAATGTGGACAACCTCCATGCAAAGCTGGGGCAGGGTCAGGAAAGCTCCAGCTGCCTGGCAAATTGAAGCCGGCAGCATCACGCTAACGGGGACCTGCCCGGGGACCTGCAGCTTGCTCGCTTGCGCGGCCGGAGGAGGAGGCTGCGAGCCAGCGGAGCACTCAAGCACGTGTTAAGCCCAGGAGTGATAGCACTTCAATGAGCGAGCACTGCGTTAAGTGCACGTGGGTGCCCTTGTTTGAAACCGGCTTAAATCGTCGACCCGTGAGCGCGCGGGGTCGGATGAAACTTTGCAACTTAGTGGGGAACTGGCTTTGCGCAAAGGCGCCTTGCGGGAAGAGCTGCTAAACTGGAGCTGTGTTTGCATGAGGAAGCAGCGCGATGTGTTCAGAGAGATGTAGAGCAAATGAGTTGGTGCTCAGGGTCCTGTGTGCATCCTGTATGAACTTCTGGAGAAGGAGGGGACTTCAGACTAGCTCTGCTCTGGTCCCATGTGTGTCTAGAAGCAGCTGGAGCTCTCTAGGGGAGCTTCCAGAGCACATCCTTTTTAGTACCAAAGATGAAACTCCCTGTGACCTTCCTGTGTTGTAAATCACAGCATGGCACTGAGGTGGACACAGGCCAAAGCTCGCTATCACTCATCTGTAAGTGTTTTGGAAACCATCTAACCTGCAGGTAAACTGAGGCACACTGGAGTTGAAGAACAGAGCGCTGTATCCCTCTGGCTATGATGAACTGTGCATATTCGATACTTCTGGAAATCAGACCAGAGAGGAGTGATATAGAACAGGCTGGAATGAAGCCAAGGGCTCCTGTTCCATGTGCTACGTTCCAGCCATGTCTATCTCCTGAGAAAGTTGCAGCATCCAGTCATACCCCGCTGTAATTTCCCAACCAGCCACCCTACAAAGCCTCCCTCTAAGGCATCACTGATCATTTTCTGCATTTAATAGCTACTTTCCCCTAATCTTCCTTTCCATCCTTGACAATGGAACAAGGCTTAGCAAAGGGATCAGAGATTTGTAGCCTTGAATTTCATTGCCTCTTTTGAAGCTACACAAACCAAGATTTGTTCTCCCGTGCACAAAGCTCTATATCCTGCTGCATTTCCCCTTTAGGCAATCTGAGACGTTCAGATGAGAATGTCTCAGATGAGCCCTCATCCACTTCAACAGCTTTCGGGCCAGCTCTCCTTATTCATGTAATTGTCCCAATTATAACCCTGATGCAACCTCCAAACCACTGATTCACTATCAGCTCCTCTGGCTGAGTCAAGGCAAGCTGGCCCTATTACTGGTACTGGGAGGGGATTTGCATTTTCTGCTGACATAAAAATTAAGTTCTCTGTTCAACAAAAGGCAGGTGCCTCATTGGAAGCAATTTCTCCTCTTTCCTCCACATTCCTAATCACATCCTTCCTGTTTCAAGGCAAAGGCAAAAGGCCAGGTCAGGCTCAGCACCCAAGGTTTACAGTAAAAGACAAATGAGAAGTGGCAAAGGTATGCAAATTCTTAAGCACGACTGAATTCAGCGAAACAAGAATGAAATTTGTCATGCACCAGCGTCGCTTTGTCTTGCCAGAATTAAGTTACAACACTTGGAGATTAAGCAGTGCAGTTCTGTGATCCCGTCCTTCCTTTCTCTGCAGGTAAATCCGAGCTGGAAGTGGCCGCGGCTGAGGAGCAGCCCTGCAGAGCCAGATGGGGAAGATGCCTTTGAACAGAGATGAGAGGAGCTGAAGTCCTTTGACACCTGGAAGTGAACTGTATATTACTGAAATGTTAAGCAGCTTTGTGAGAGAGATTATCCTGAAGGATATCTTCTGTAGCTGACATTTGTATGCGCGTGATGAGTTCCAGCACGGGCATGGGGCAAGTGGCCAAACCCTTTTGCCCGCTGGATGGCCGCTTTCTGCTCTGCCGCTGGGCAAAGCGTGGCCTTCGGGCCAGCGAGGGGATGAATTCCTTCCTGCCCCGTGACACTGGGTGCTATTTCACCACCCTCATCTTCTCGGTCACCTCTCAAGGCAGAGACAGGAGGAGTTTTCGTGCCCCTTTTAATGAACCACAATGATGACAGGGTCATGAGGGTCTGTAGGTGACAAGAGGCAGCAGGGCAAGTGGTGGTTGCACGCACGTCTGAGCTACTAGAATTTTCTAGCTCTTTTTCCAAGTTTATTTTGACAGTCTAGGAGAAGTGCCTTACTTTTCCGCTACCCTTCCAGGCAAGGGAGTCATACAGAGGAATTTAATCCCCTGCAGAAAGGTTATTATGTCTCCTTAGGGGCTTTCAACTACATTTCTCAACAATGCAGTGATAGAAAAATCAAAGGTTTAGCCAACTGCTGTCTGGGGGCTGAAGTTCCTAAACTCTATTTTGCAATGGAAACCACTTCATGCTGGTAGCGACTTTGCACAGCCGCTTCTTTTGGACTGGGTTATACCAATACCTGCATTTCTAGGAACAGCTCTTACTACTGATGCTACACGTAAGACAGCACCTTAAGATCCCCTTTTTATATAAAGTTTTCATTCCCAAGGAATCCAAGCAGCATTATACACAATAGTGACTGGGTTAGGTATATACACACATACAAATATTTTACCCAGCACTGAAATCCTTTGGTTTGGAAGCATAAGACATTCTCCTGTTGAAGGGCACACAAAAGCAGGTGCAAAAGGGGTTTAGCTGAGCATATGGAGAACGCTTTGAACGCTGCATGTGGTTAGCTAGTTTGCAGCATGGAACAGACATGGGAATCAAATCTCTTACTTTCACAGAGAGAAAAATGCTTGGCTGAGACCAGCAAGACAGCACATGCAGTAATTTGCATTGCTACAAAGGTCATAGGAATAATTAAGTGAAAAACAGGACTTCTACATTCACTCCAAGAGATTGATTTTTGAGACAGAGATACTTGCTCTGAATCTTGCCACCTAAGGAATTTAGAAGCCCCTCTGGGAAAGGCAGTGGGACCTCCTCATTATGTGCCCAAGTGCTTATGAGACCCACAGATGGATTCACCTGTGTATGGGGGAAAGAGCAGAAGCAGAGCCTGACTTCAGCTCATTAAAGAAGTAGAGGTGGGCCAGCTTCTTATTGTAATTCACTTTCCATTAGTACTTTTTGGAGGAGTAATGTGCAATGAGAACGTACAAAGCATTATGTTCTCTAGAACATAAAAATGGCCAAGTCTAGCAAGACTTCCCAGCTGTTAATAGCCAAAGGCAACATTTTTCTTCTAGACTGTGGTTCTCCAGGACAACTGAAGACCTTCTCGGTGCTGCACCCTGCTCTGTTAATTCAATTAAGCTGATATTACACAGGCAATACAAATCAAACCTAAGCAGCCTCTTGATAGCAGTGTAGACAGTGATAGTGTTGACAGTGTCTTTTATGAGAGGAGGTTGCATGCCCAGGGGTAAAATAAGCCATCGGGAAATACATGCAGTGAGTTCCCTTCTGCAGATCTCCAGTCATTAAGGACAACTGCTTGTCTCTACACCCCTCTAGTTAACAAATTGCTAGTCTGAATCATGCAAAAGCCACCTAAATCATAAGAAAAACCTAAAAAAAAGAAAATCAGCACCAAAAAAAAAAAGCCACAGGCATTATTTCCTGCAAGGTTGTGATCATTTGAACACTCCTCAGAGTCATAAGAGTCTCAGTGTACACAGCTGGGGAAATAGCCCTGGACAACTCCGTATTCCCAGGAGAGGTACAGAGCTGCCTGGCAGCATTAGGGACAGAGCAATGGTAGCATTACTTGAGTGTGGGCAATTTGTTCTCCCTATCTTGATTTAAATTGCACCGCCAAAAAAGAGTGTCTGAAATCAAATTGCTGAGCAAAGTTCATCTTTAAAGAGACAGAAAAACATTCAAATAACTGCAGCGCAAATGGTCTTGCAAGATGCACATGCTGAGGTGCAACAGTGGGATCTGGGGCTAAGGAATTTTCATTAGGATAATGAAATTATGCTGGGCTAAACACCTAATGCCCTGTCATGAAACAGGGCTTTGCACCACTGGAATTTGTACAACACAGACATCAGGCTGCATCTCCTCTCAAGTATTTTCTTGCATGTCCTGAGTTTACAGGTCTATGTGTCACAGGAACATCACTACTGTTCATGGAGTACCTGCAGACCTGGGTTTTAATACTCCTCAGCTCCCGAATGACTTGGTTAGTCGCTTCTGGCTTCCACACAGCACAGTTGGAAGAGCTCAGAGCACTGATCAACAGGATGGAGGAGGAAAAGCTGGATGTGGAGGGAAAAACATCCAGCATCCATCCATGGAGGAGCAGTTAAGGAGGCGGCATGCAGTCCTGTTGTGTTCAATGCTGAAATGTGTCAGTCCTAAGGGGAACTAGACCATAACGGGAGCTGGAGGAGCAATAAAGTCTCTGTAAGGAAAAAAATTAAGAGAGCTGTTCAGAATTAACACCCAAGGGAAAGGTCCACACAGAGGAAAGTGCCAGGGTCCCTTGGGATCGGGATGGAAGTCCCAATAAAATCAACATTTAAAACTCTTGATGGAAGGAGTCATGTAGCAGGGGAAGGAAGAGCTGTTTTAGCAAGTTCATTCCGTTGATTCAGTGCTGCTCATCTCCTTGCTCTCCTTCCCCTCATCAAGGCAATGGCAATACATCCCCAACCCGACGAGGTGCATTAAAAGCCCCATATCCCAATAAACTTTGAATCAGGAAATTTAAGCAATGTGGCTCTGAGCCCAATGTGCCATCAATGAAAGATCGAGGGAAGACTTCCACATCCACACTCCAAAGAGATGTTCTGGGGTGATTTTTCCCCCTCCTTCTCTAACCTGCTACACATAATTTCTTCTTCTGAAGAAAAAAAAAGGCTAAAAGAGCCCCATAAACCTATGGGCACCAATAATACAATACATATTTAACTTGTCTCCCTTTAATTAAAGGCAGTTATAAAAAGAATCAATTTTATGGATTGCAGAGGACTAGAAAAATGTCATTAGACTTGGGGGAGGGTGGATAGGTCACTGCATTGTTAATGGACTATTACAGTCTTTCACCTCCAGGTTACAAGTTGAGTTGCAATCTGAATCTGCAGAGATTCCAGCAGAGAGCTTGTGCCAAGTAATAATTCTGGGCATATTTTCCTGTCTCGCACAACAAATGTCCTTTGAATTCGCCTGCTGCCCGCTCCGTTCTGATTTCCCAAGCACGCCTCGAGAGCAAAATACATTAATTGGACAGTTTGTCGTGGGAATCTGTGCAGGACGCCAGGTTGGGGCTAGGGATTGAGTGCCCACTCACAGCAGTTGCACCTTTTGCAGTGTTCCTGCCTCTGAGTCACAGGGAATTGCTGTGGTTTTCAGGGATTGCTTGACTTATAATTTCTAACAGCCATTGGATTTACTCTATGTCAAACAGCCCCATCTCCCAGGACCTGCTCCATCAGGACCTGCCTGCGATATTCACAGGGATCCCAGGAAAAACTAGCAGGAGGGAGACTCTTCCCTGGTTTTCCCCTGCCTTCTACATCTTGCATAGCCTCAAAGGGGAGAGGGGGCCACTAATTCAAACCCAGCTCAGAAACCATCAACTTTTAGAGGCTGTTCCAAGGAGGATATTAACTTTCTCCTAGCTGGAACAGGATTATCGTGAGCCAGGTCAAGGCAGCCTGCCTGGGGATCATGGGGAAGAGAACACCCAGTGCATCGAAGCCAGAGGATGCCAGGGATTTCACTCTGATATATTCCACCACCATCAAATTTGCTTCTATAGAGACTTGAAAAAATATCTCAGTAACTGGTATTGAACCATTTAAAACAGCTTAAGCATTTAAATACAGCCATTCCCATGTGCCTCTGTAATCCAGAGGAAAAATCTTCCTCCCTGATGTGTGCATGAAGTAGTAAAACCCAAGTCTGCAGACAAGGTTCAGTATTCCTGAAGCTATCAGCCTCTGAACTCCTCTGGGAAGAGAGGAATTTAATGTGCGTGTGAGACACTTCCCTATTTATCCCGAGAGGTAGGTGAAAGAGAGCACCATTCTCTTTACTGAACCTGCCCACAATAAATAAATAAATAAAAATAATAAAATTAGGAAGAGCTACAGGAATGTCAGCTTTCAGATCTGAAATGATGTCGGGTCTGGGAAAGCAAAAGATTTTTGTATTTTTGTGCATATTAGGAGAATCCAGCTAAGCCCCTTATTTCTTAATGGACATCTTATGCTCCTGCTTTTGCCTTGCTTGCAGTTTGCTCTGTCTCTCTGGGTTCCTTGGAGAGCAGGAGAGACCTGAAACACCCTAATGGTTTCACAGCGACTCTTCTCTCTAAACTCCCGGTCTCAGCTCAGCCCCTGAACCTGGATTTCAAGCCTTAAAACACACATTTCTACAGCTTCACATCTTCCCTTTAAATCAAAGGATTAAGCAAACACAAAGATCTTCTCTCTCTGTGTGACTAAAGGAAGGGCTGCTTTTGAGACATGCCAGCCATTCCTTTCCTCATCATGAAAAACAGGGCAGAACAATCAACTTCACAGAGGAATTTGCCACTGAGCATTTTAAGTAACGCTCCAGCTCAGTGATCACTGGATTTTCTTGCCATAGGGCTTTTTACTCCCAGTACACGAGGTCTGAGTATAAACTTTAGTCACATTTGTCAGCAGGGAAGTATCTTGCTACTACTGGGACCCCTGTACATCCCTCTGATGTAGCCATAGTGGGATAAGTGATCCCTGAAGAGTCCAGCTACAAACGCACTTAGTGATAAGGTGTAAGGATGGAGCTGCTGGAGCAACCCCAGTGAAACAGGAGAGGGCTCCCGTTTGGGTGATTCCCTCTGCCATCGACACAAGGCACCTAGGCCGTAGGTATGGGCCAGAAAATATCACCAAATCACCAATTATTTTCACCAATCAGAATGAGATGTGTGGCCCACAGGGATGTGGTGCTTATACGTAAAACCATAGATGTGAGTCCAGAGCAGGTATAATCACCGTTGCTGCAAAGAGAGTCTTTGGAGGATGTGATTTCAGCAGCATTTCCCTCAATTCTGCCTGCTTTGCCTCAAACGAGCTCACAAAACACATTTCAACCCAAGGCTTTTCTACCAAGACATTTGAACACCTGGTCTAAGGGCACAGACCTGGTCCTCTGAGCCACCTCGGGGGCTGAAGGTCTCCCAGGTCTGTCCTGGGCTATTTCCTCATTCCTTGGGGCTGACAGAGACTCCTGAGCAAGGACTGTTTCATAACCCGAACTGAAAAATTAATTTTTATTTCCCACACGTCTTTGCCCTTCCAGTGCTGATTTGCACGGCACTGTGCCAGTCACCCAATGGCTCTTGTTTTAATATCTGGCCATAAACCCCTCAGTGGTACAGCAGCTGGGAGCTGGTCGCGCTGTCGTTTTCTTCAATACAGTTAATTAAATTCCGTGCACAGTTTATGGATGTAGATCATAAAACTCCCCTCATGGTAATGCTGGGACTAGATGTCAGACAATGATAAATGCCTAATTTAAATGGTATAATCATGCATTCCCCGCTTGCGCTGCCGTTCCTACTCCCAAGACCCGGGTTGAAGGCAGGGCTGTTTCCCCAGCCTGGTCCTCATCTCCCTGGACTCCTCTGGCTGAGGCCAGTGCTGGTCCGTGATGCATCACGTAGGTGGGAATCGTTACCACCATGTCCTTTGGAATCGTTATTCCATTGATCTCCATGGTCTCCTTGCAGACCCTTTCAATCCACCACCCTGCGGGGAAGAACCGGATGGTTTCACTCACCACCGTGTCGATGATGATGATGTCGAGATACTCCATATGCATGAGCGNACTCACCACCGTGTCGATGATGATGATGAGATACTCCATATGCATGAGCACGTTGTAAGTCGAGTAGCCTGGGGAGGGCAGGGAAAGCCTCAGATCTGTCAAGGCCACCTTGATGAGCACAGCAGGCTGCACCAAACAGAGCTGTGGGTAAAACCTCTCTACTTCATCCCCTCGAACCTTCATCCCCCTCAGACCTCTCTTCTCCTACATCTTAGGCCCACTTCAACCCAACATATACCACACACTTCCGCTTCAGGTGTCAAGAACAGCTCTAAACGGTGAAATTCTGTGATTTTCACTCTGATGGAGGCACTCGGGGGATGTCCAGAGACAGGCATGAAGGCACTGGAGGAAGTATGAGAGTTATCAGCATGTGTGGCTGGAGTCTCCTTCAGGCAAAGTGACTGTTTTTGATTTTAGCTTTGCTTTCGGCTCAGAGTCTTTTATTTTGGCTCGGAGTCTACATGATAGAACTGGAAAAGACTGTGGCATCTCCCACCCTTCTTCACCTTGTTGGGCAGATTTGCATCAATCTCATGCTAAAGTCGCTGCTGCTCATTGGGGTAAGTGGCCAGGTTGTATGAGATGTGGAAGGTGTGAGGAACCCTGTGATGGGTGAACTGATGGTCTCATAACCAGCAAAAACGAAGATAAGAGCCTGGGCCAGAATCTCCTCATCACTTAATACGAAAAAGAGATACAAAAACACAGGCAAGGAGCTAAAATCTACCGCACAGGGCTGATTATCATCAGAAATTTAGCATCCCGCTGGTCAGTTTAGGCAAGTCAAGTGATAACTGCTTAACACCTAGTGAAGAAAACATCCACCTGACACAGACCAAAAGCATCTGCAATGTGGTGAGTCCAGCACTGATGCAAAGCCAGAAAACTGCTATAGACTCAGCAGTGTTACACGGCTATCCTTAAGATAAAATCAAACCACTGAAGCTGCCCGCACCCTGAGTCTCTGTTAATTGCAGCCTGGAATTGTGTTCTCAGGCAACAGTAAGTTAAAAAACATGGGCACCAGCCAGAAATAGAGATGAAGAGATGTCCAGCAGTTCCTCTAAGCTCAGGGATGAACCTCGCACTGCTGGGAGATTAGCAGAGCGCTGAGCACGGTGTAACGGGGGTAATAACAACAGCACAGGATTTTGCACTGCTGCTGCAGCGCTGCGAGGAGGCATTCTGCAAGGTGCCCTACACAAACACTGTCCTTGCACCTCACAAGTTTACAATTTTACAAGAAGTTTAAAGACATACTATCTTTATAGAGGGAGACAGACCACACTGTGCCTTGGTTGAGATATTATTCTCTAAATCTAACTATTTACATAGGATAAGCAATGCAGGAGCTCACAGATGAACCAGGTATATACAGCATATGTGTTCTGCGTGCTTCATGAAACACAGTTAAACATCACTTGCCTGTGGGAAAGGAAAAGTAAGAAACAGCAGAATAAGGAGACATTCATCCTATTTGCTGTCTGGTGGATGAACAGCACTCAGGATTTGTGCCAGGAATTGAGATATAACCTAATGGGGTTGACTTGTTTCAAGCAACGGTATTGTCCAGTACTGAGGCCCTGCATCTTCCATAAAATTAAGAAATAAAATCCCCTTCTTTCCTCCCTTCAACCATGGAACAGCCCTTCTCATTTCTGAGAGGAGAGCAGATCTAAGGACGTACTTTGATATGAGTTGTTCTCATTTGCAGGGTTGGAGTTGTCATCCAAGCTCTACGAATCCACCACGAGTTGCAGGAAATCCACCTGGTCCTGGGAGAAGAAGGGCACAGTCAAAGAAGACGTGGATGGGGATGAAGACAACTGCAGGTTCATGATTTGAGACACTGGGTTCATGAGAACGGGGATTTCACGAGCAAATAAACANGGGGATGAAGACAACTGCAGGTTCATGACTTCAGACACTGGGTTCAGAATGGGGATTTCACGAGCAAATAAACGTTCTCCCTGTGGAAGCCCAAGGCAGGACATGATTTTGGCTTTTCCCAGGCTCTACAAGTGAAGAGCTGTTAGGGAGGGTAGGAGATGTGCTACAGCTCCTGACTGCTCTTCCTGCGCCCAGAGAGTGGAGAGAAAAGGACATCTGGGCTGCACTCACCTTATGGCTGCCCTTTTGCAGTTCCTTCTTCATTTTAGCAAAGGTTTTGTTGAAGAAGTTCACAGCTTCTGAGGGAAACAGAGTCAGATTCTTTTTCTCCAGCACTGTGAGAAGGAATGGGAATAGCAGTGGAAGGAAAGAACAACATATTTTAGCTCAAAGGGACCCAAGAAACTCCAAACTGGCATGGAGAGGAACAAATCTGGGCCTTGACCCAACAAATGGCTTTTCTGCGCCTCCAGCTCTAATGATATCTAAGAGGTCTGAGTTGGCATGGGTTAGCGCTTGCAAATCTCCTGACTTTATGCCACTGTACCACCGCAGTGCAACATGAAGTGCAGCTCTCTTTGAGTCACAGTAAATGCTCTCTATCTTATCCCTGCCAACAGGTCTCCTGCTTGTAGGAGGATGAAGCAAAGACCCAGATGGGTTGTACAAATATCCCTGGAGAAATATTTCTATGGACTTACAAGGATGAATCAAATATTGCAAAGTGCTGAAGACCTCCTAGAAGGTGAAGAAGCCCCTGAACTACCAAAGGAGCTAATAGGAAATGAAAGTGTGTCACTTCTGACACCCATTTAGGACCACGTGAGATGAAGTATGCCATATCCATTACCAGGACCAGGGGATGTAAGAAACTGAATTTGAGAAATTTCTTAATGTTGGTGACAAAGGAGTCACTGGGATTATTAATGGAGTCAATATTTACACTGAAGGAAGTACTGGCCACAACATCTATGCTATAGGCTCCAAAAATACAAGGTAGAGGGAAAAAAAAAAAAAAGAATAAAGGGGATGAACCCAGCAGGATCAGAAAACAGAAGCCCTTCTAGGAACAACTCTTGAGAGAGAGAATCTCTTCATCAAGGACTCAGAGCAGAGTCCTGACACAGCAGGTCCTGTCCTGGCCTGACACTAGCCATTTTTCAAAGTTTCCTCAGTTCCACTCATGACTCGTTTTTTTCATCTTCAAAAACTTAGGTTATAGATGGAAACCCATTGAACTGCAACCCAGGGCAATAAAGATCAGAATCCAATCTTCATCCGTAAAACAGAGTGTAAAAACAACATTCGAAAATATCATGTCTACAGTATGAGGGCCTGACTCCTTCTTCAAAAGCGAGTAACTCTGTGGCTAGAGAAACCCAGAATCAACGTGCTGAGCAGAGACACTTGGAGCAACCACAGCCTGGCTGGTCTGTGGTCAGAGCAATGCACAAAAAGTGCTCAAGCCCAAAGGATTTGGAGCCACTTGAGTTCTCTCCGACAAAACAGCTAGAGAGACGAGGCTGAAACTCTCATTATGTAGCAAAACAGGAGGAAGGGGAGAAAGATGGTGCCAAGCACAGGCAATGTGGGCAGCTCTAGGTATCAGTCGTGTGGTTTGACAGAAGGGCACTTTGCTGCAGCTTTGATCCCCTGCATTTGTGCTGTCCAGAACCTGCAGTCAATAAACCAGTACTGAGTGGCTTAGCTTGAAAGAGTAAAAAAACCTCCTCTGTGGCCTTGTTTTTCAGTCAGTGGAGATAGAAACACTTTAAAACCCTGGGTCAAAGTGCCAGGAGCCAAGAGCTACAGCCAAGGGAGCTGCCGCCTTCCAGAGGCTGGAGATCACTTCATCTTCTAAAACGATGTGCTGGGTTTCCTGGAGCCTCCCAGGGCTTTCGTGAACAGCTTTGCTTCNCCAAAGGATTTGGAGCCACTTGAGTTCTCTCCGACAAAACAGCTAAAGAGACGAGGCTGAAACTCTCATTATGTAGCAAAACAGGAGGAAGGGGAGAAAGATGGTGCCAAGCACAGGCAATGTGGGCAGCTCTAGATATCAAATGTGTTATTAAAGAGCTTCCAAAGAAGCAGGTGGTTTGACAGAGGGCACTTTGCTGCAGCTTTGATCCCCTGCATTTGTGCTGTCTGGAACCTGCAGTCAATAAACCAACACTGAGTGGCTTAGCTTGGGGTGAAGAGGTTTCCTTGCACAACAGATGAAGCAATGAAAGAGGAAAAAAACCTCCTCTGTGGCTTTGTTTTTCAGTCAGTGGAGATAGAAA
>VWPW01008696.1:75209-98713 GCA_013389825.1 Crypturellus undulatus | reverse complement strand
CCCTCTGTGGTCCAGCATCCCTCTGTGACCCTACATCCCCCTGTGACCCTACATCCCTCCATGGTCCAGCATCCCTCTGTGGTCCAGCATTCCTCTGTGGTCCAGCATCCCTCCATGATCCAGCATCCCTCTGTGATCCTGCATCCCTGTCAGCACCAGCATCCCCCTCAGCCAGCAGATCTCGGGCCGTGCAGCCAGAAATGCCGTCGGCCGAGGAGCAGCCATCTGCCCTCTGCAGCCGGTTGGTTGCGGGAGCAGCTCTGTGCCGCTTTCCCGCGGCGGCGGACGGGCAGATTTCAGCAGATTGAGCTGAATCTGACCTTTCAGGCTGGAGAATCCAGGAGGATCTGCTGATCCCTGATGAATTGAGGTCACTTGTTTAGGGAGCAACTGAGACAGGCTGGAAGGGAGCTGGGTCTCCTTGGGCTCAAGCCGGGAGCTTTGCAGCGAGCAGGGAGCACTGGCTTTGGGACAGCATCTCTTATCAGCTGCAATAGGAGACATCAAACACCTCATCCCGGACTCGCTTTTAAGGGTGAAAATCTGGCTCAGAGGGACAAATCTTGGTGCTCGCTGGCACCTCTTCCCTCCAGACCCTGCCGGCTTGGGATGCACATGAGGATGGGATCCCCTCAGTGCATCGATTTGCAACGCGGAGCCCTGGTGCTGGGGAAACCAGGAGCGCCGGTGGCGGGAGACCAGGCGGAGCAGAGGGAACCGCTCGGCGGTGGCGGCGAGCGCGCCCGCGGCGGGGAAAGCCGGCGAACCTTGAAAATGATCCACCCGTGACCTTAAAAACACGACGCAACAGCGGGAAAAAAAGCAAAACCCACCCCAATAGTCATGGTGGCAGCTGTGGGCTGCGGCACCAGCAGCGCCAGATTTTGCACCTCCGGAACGCAGCCCGGCGCGGCTCAGCTTTGCCGCGACTGATGCCGTGTGTTGCAAACCCCCCTTGCAAAAACCGTCAGGCAGACTCTGCCTAAAAGAACCCCCCTTCCTATGCCCTGGTTTTGCCCGCTGAAAGAGCCAAAATAGGGGTTGCTTCGCTGCAGCGTCGGCTCCTTTGTGTCACCCAGGCCCCCCTGTCTGAATGCTCCCGGCTCTGCTGCCGTCAAGAGAGGAGAAACCTCTTTCCCTCTGCGCCCCCTCCTGCTGCCCCCACCTTGGATGCAGGAGATGGATTTGGCAAGGAGCAGACAAGCATCCCTGGTGCGCGGGGATGGGAAAGCGGGACAGGACGGGAGAGCAGTGCCCTAAAAACGATGGTGGGGACACGGGAGAGATGCGCTCCCCTGGGGCTGTGAGCAGAGCGCGCCAGGCTGAAACCGCATCCCGCATCCTGCATCCCACATCCTCCTCCCGCCTTTCGCACGGGGAAAGGAGGGGGGTCCCATACCCGCCAGCTGCAGGAAGCACCTGAGCCCCCAGCCCCGCACAGGGCACGGTTGCTCCTCAGAAACGCGGAGGTAGAAGTTTCCTCTCTTGGGTGTTTTTTGCCACCACGAAGGTGTTTTTTGCCACCTCCCCCCGGTCCATCCCCTGGCTGGAGCGGGGGGAGGTGAAGCCCTCCCTCCGCACCAAGGGACTTGCTCCCAGAATTGAGCTGCTTCCCAGCAGGAAAAAGGGATGGGGGAGCCTGAGGCGATGCCAGCGGGGGAAGGAGGGTGAGGAGCCCCCCCCGCTCTGCCCTTGCCTCCCGCGGGAGCCCGGGAGATGGCGAGGCCCATTCCGGGCTCCGGAGCGACCGTTCCATTAACAGGTCTGGAGCAGGTGCCCAATTAAAGGTGCCCCCCTCCCAGGCCCCCCGCGCCCACAGAGCCAGGGGGACACAGAGGACCCCAAAGACACGCAGCCCACCCCCCAATTTGTCCTCCCCCAGTTCCCAAGGGGGCTGCAAAGCCCTGAGCTGCCTTGGGGGGGGTCCGTTCCCCCCTTCCCCCTATAATAATTTCGGGGTATTGTGGAGCCAACCCCAATCCACAGAGGGGTAAAGGGGGGTGACACTCACCCAGCGCCGCCTCCAGCAGGTCCCAGAGCAGCAGGACGAGGGGCAGCAGGTTCATCTTGCGCCGAGCGGCCGCGCCAAAGGGGCAGCCCCATGCGGCTCAGAAGTGCCCGGCGCTGCCCCACATTGCGGCGCGTCCCGGCGGGGTCCGCAGTCCCGGCACAGAATGGGGGTCACGGGGTTGCTCTGTGGTCCCAGGGATGCTCCGCAGTACAGGGGGATGCTCCGTGGTGCTGGGGATGCTCCACGGTACCGGAGAATGCTCTGTGGTACTGGAGGATGCTCTGCGGTGCCAGAGGATGCTCCGCGGTGCCAAGGATGCTCCGCGATACTGAGGGATGCTCCGTGGTACCAGGGGATGCTCAGTGGTACCAGAGGATGCTCCACGGTGTCAGGGATGCTCCGTGGTACCAGAGGATGCTCTGTGGTGTTAGGGATGCTCTGTGGTGCCAGAGGATGCTCCTTGGTATCAGAGGATGCTCTGCGATACCGGGGATGCTCCACGGTACCAGAGGATGCTCTGCAGTGCCGGGGATGCTCCTCGGTGCCCGGCGCGGGGGGTCGGCGGTGCCGGGGCTGCTCCGCGCCCCGGGTGGGGCCCCGCGGTGCCGGGGCCGCTGCTGCGCGGCTCGGCCGCCCCCCGGCCCGTTAATCCCGGGGTTAATCCCGGCCGCGCGGCCGCGCTGCCGCCTCTAAGCCGCTTTGTGGCAGCGAGGCAGGAGAGCGGCGCTGCCGCCCGGCCCCCCCGCCCGCGCCCGAGCTGTTAACCCTGCGGCGGCCGGGACGGGAAGGCGGGATGCGGCCGGGGACGGAGGGATGCGGGATGCAGGCGGGGACGGGGGATACGGGATGAGGGCAGAGACGGGGGATGCGAGATGCAGGCAGGGACGGAGGGATGTGGGATGCAGGCGGGGACAGGGGATGCGGGATGAGGGCAGAGCCAGGCCGGTCTGGGGAGCTGGGATGTGGCAGGGAGGCAGGGACTGGGGCAGGGATGCAGGGAGAGCAAGTGGTCTAGGCAGGGATGCGGGATGCAGGTGGGGAGGTGTGGGCCGGGCAGGGAGGTGGGCAGGGAGGGATGTGGGATGCAGGAGAGGATGCGGGGGGAGATGTGGGGTCCAGGGAATGATGCGAATTGGGAGCGGAGATGTGGGGTCCAGGGAAGGATGCGAATTGGGAGCGGGGGGTCTATTCAGGGATGTGGGTTGCAGGCAGGGATATGGGGGCCAGGCAAGGATGTGGGATGCAGGTTGGGGGGGCAGTACGAAGGGGCAGGCAGGGATGTGGGATGCATGGGGAGATGTGGGGTCCAGGGAAGGATGCGGAATTGGGAAGGGGGGTCTATTTAGGGATGTGGGATGGCAGAGATGTGGGGGCTGTGGAAGGATATGGAATGCAGGGGAAGATGTGAGATCCCAGGAGACCCGGGGTTCAGGCAGGGATACGGACTCCTGCGTCCACAGAGTCGCAGTAGCCGCCTCCATCCAATCCCCCTTCATGCACAGGGCTGCACAGTCCTTAATTCACTATTTCTGCCCTCTGTCCAGCAACCACGATGGGACTGGCAATCTCTATGGCCCCAGCAAGTCCCTCCTGGACCTTCTTTGCAGGTTGCCTCATTTTCTTCCAAATTATCTCTTTTTAATTAATTGTCACCATGTGTGTGCATAGGGAAGCACTCGCCTCTTTTACCCATTTTCCCCCCAAACTGGCTCCCCTCCACTGGCAGCCCCCAGGAACACCTGCATTGAAAGAACCCAAAACACTCCAAAACTGGATTTTTTTATTTTTTTATTTTATTTTATTTTATTTTATTTTATTTTATTTTATTTTATTTTATCTTATTTTATTTTATTTTATTTTATTATTTATTTTTTGCAGAGCTTCCTCTGGGCTCGCCCTGAGTCTGCAAAACCTCCCAGCTCCTTTGCATCCCGTCACCGAGCGGGGCAGGTAACAATAAGTGTTGGCGACAGCAGCCCAGGTGCCCCAGATCCCGAAGGGAATTAAAGCAATTTCTAGGATGCTTTTTAATAGCCTGACAAGAGGAGCACACAGGGGGCTGCTCCAGCCTCCTGTTGGCAGCTGCCGTTTTGGGGCCAGATAATTAATACCCCCCGGGATTGCAAAGCCACTCGGCTCCCTTCACCATCCCAACCTCATCCCGCCCAGGAGACAAACCCCCCAGGACGCCAAAAGCCCTAAAAAGGGGGTGTTTTACCCTGTAAATCTCCAAGTGCCATTTTTCAACCCAGCCCTTTGTGCTGTTTGCGAGCGGCAAAGAGTCGGCCCCAGATTTATGCAGCCGCTGTTTCTGGCTGTAATTATTCCCTTAAATCTTGTCCTGGCGCCGGGTGCTTTTAAGCGGCCCCTATTTCACTGCCCCAATGTGTTTGGGCTGGGGGACATTTGCTTGGCTGGAATTATGGCTTTCCAGCAGCGCTTTGATACCCGTTCACCTCCCCAGGGATGGAAAAACAATTTTGTGGGGCGGTGGGGTAGATGCATGCATTTAGTACATTCATTGCATGCAGTACTAAATATATGCAATATATGAATAAATTGGGAAAAAAATAGAGAGGGGGAATATGCCTGAAAAGTCACTATTGGAGAGGCAAAGCATCCGGCAAAGCCATGAGCCGCCGGTGAGGCAGGATGGGCCATTCCCAATGGATTGCGGGGAGCCGGGTTTGGAGCGCGGCCTGGTGGGAGGTTTTGCTGGGTTTGAACATTGCATTTAAAAAAATAGTAAATTAAAAATAGAGAGAAATAGAAAGCCTTTTGAAAGGATCAGCTTGGCCTTTTTCCCTCTGCACCAATGGAAGGCTTCACTTTCCTCATCTGGAAAGGACATTTTGTTTCCAAAAATCACTTAAATTTTTCTCTTTTTTTTCCCTTTTTCTTTAGGAATTGGAAGAAAATAAATAAAAGACCCAAAGAACAAGCAAAAAAGAGGGGAAGAAAAAACCCCGAAGTTTCAGCTGTGCTGGAAACAGAGCAGCTCAGCTGCTTGGACTGGTTCCCCCGAACCTTGGCGGAGCCAGAGTCGGAGCCCTTCCCGCTCTCCTCCCGCCGGGATAATGTCCCTGGCACTGCCCGTCACATTGCTGGACGAACCCTCCCAAGAGCCACATAAATACAACCGGGTTCATGCGTGTACATCTATATATACACCTAGATATATATAAATATATATATATTTTTATGCTTCAGAGAGGAGCGCCAGAGCAGCTGTATAAATAGGTCGCCGCCATCCGCTGGGTGGATATAAATAAGGCTGCAAGCAGCTCGCTGCCTTCTCCGTCCTGAATGACCAGTGATTTGGAGGCTTCGTTTCCTCCTGGAGAGGACAAACCTCCTTAGGGGAGTGGGAAATACAAGGGAGAAAACTCCGTTTGCAAAATCTGCCCCAAATCCCAGTTGTGGTTGCAAGAGCCGTCCTCGGTGCGACTTCAGCACTGGGGTATGCGAGAGGCCGAAGCCTGGCTTTGCAGGCAAAAATCTGGGAAAAATATCCCCTAAAAAAAAACAAAATAAAAGGACCCAGAATTATCCAACAGGGCTTGAGCGCAAATGCCATGAAAATTAACACTGGGCCACAGCACAACCATCAGCTGCTCCCGTTTATTTCCCGACTGCAGTAACAAGGAGAAAAATTTGTTACAGTGGGTGAGCTGCAAAAAAACACTGTGGAAAAATTCATGTATGTGTATCTATATATATATGTGTATATATAAATGTATGTATATATATATGTATATATACATATATATGTGCTGGTGGAAAATGTAACTTGAAGGTCATCGAGAGGTAGTGGTGGGTCAGGGTTCCTGGAGGAGCTGTACTTTGGTGGCAAACCCTAAGGGAAGAGCACGGAGCACAAACACACGCAGAAAGTGCGTGGGGAAGAGGGAGGAAGAGGAGGAGGAAAGTCGTGACCAGAATCCCTCCCAACCCTGCTGCCTGCCCGAGCAGGGAGCGAATCCCGCCGAGCTCCGCTGCTGCACCCGAGACCCCCTGATACCAACCTTCCCCCTCGCGGATTCACATTACCTTCCTTCTTTCCTTCCTTCCTTCCTTCCTTCCTTCCTTCCTTCCTTCCTTCCTTCCTTCCTTCCTTCCTTCCTTCCTCCCTCCCTCCCTCGCTCCCTCCCTCCCTCCCTCCATTCCTTCCTTCCTTCACCAAGGAAAGACCGAAGCGAAGAGGACGCAGGACAAGGGGAAGCCAAGAGCAGGGGCCTCCCAAGCCACCCCAACCCAACAAGAGCCCATTGGCTCCTCCGTTGTGGAAAGCAGAGGGATAATGAGTGGTTTCCAGGTGGAGGATGCAGCGCGATGCCCACTCTGGGCTCGTACTTCATGGAGCGGTGGGAAAGGACCCGACGAGGCTCTGTGTACGAGGCCGATTACTCCATCGCACTCGTGTTCTGCAACCAAGAGGCTCCAGACTCCCAGCCATTTGAGGCAGTTATCTTCCCACGATTTAATTAAAGTCTAGTGTTTAATGACACAACGCGCCACTAATTATTTTCCATCGGTTGTCAGGAGGCTGCTTTTTTTCTTTTTTTTTGGTCGCAAAGCCAAATTTAATTACGTCGAGGAAGGAGTCTGGGATAGTATCTAGAGGGCTCTTGGGGAAGGAGCTTTGGGTGGGCAAGTGATGAACCCCGCTCTGCTCAGCAAGGAGTAACAAGACCTGCCCGAACAGCCGCGATGGATGGAGGAGAAACGAGGAGGGCAGGAACCTTCCTCCGCTCCTTGTTAGCCAAGTGGAGCAGCTAAAAGGTACATGCAGATGTTCCCAGCATGATCTTGCCTTGCAGAGACTTGGTCTACAGAGGCACTTTGGGAGGAGCTGGAGCACACAGGGTGCAGCACGGCTCCCACACCAGACGTATATTGAGCTTTTCACGTGTGAGAAGAGATTCCTGTATCGACATAGCACAATCCTAACTCTATTCCCTACAGTATCTTCTCACACAGACCCTCCAGGTCTACTGTGACCCAACATTTGGGCCAGGATGCCCCTTCCTAACCCAACATGGACTTGGGGTGGCTTTGGGAGATGTCTCCACCAAGGGCTCCCCAAGGAGCAGCCGGCACTCTTGGAGTGAGTGGATGCGCTGGCTGCAGCTGTCGGAGCCACGGGAATCCCGGTTCCCCTCCCCACCTCCGGCTCCTGCCCATGGGGACATTTTCCCCTCCCTAGGCCTCAGTTTCCTCGTGAAACGCAGATAACAGAACACGCTCATTTGCGCCAGCGCCTTTGATCTCCGGCATCCACGAGGCCTTAATTACCCAAGGCCTCACGAGCCTCCTCTGCCGAGTGCATTAAAGCATCTTGAGCCGCCTCACAATGCAGGAGCGGAGGATTAAATCCTTAAATATCCCATATCTGGAATATCCTGGGTGATCGTGAAGGAAACACCTGCAACACTGCATGTCCTGATGCCACCACGTATGTTTATACCCTCCCATTAGCAGTTTCTGCTGCCTCAAATTGGCCATATTTGGATTATAAAGGATTTTTTTTCTTCCAAATGGAAAAGTCAGGAGAAGGGAAGGAAGAAGGGCAAAATACTCCCCCAGGGAGAACAGGAGGGACTCAGAAATCTTCAGAAAAGCAGCGTTTGGGGGCTCTGGGGCTGGTAGAGGGCAGCATGCTGTCTCGCTTCACCCCAAGTATCCGCTTGAGGGGGCCTCACTAAAGCTCCGGGGCGCTTCCTAATGCGCTTTTCCATGCTGGAAATCCTGGAGGATTCAGGAAAACTGCGGCCGCCCGCTCGACGCCTGCGCGGGGATGCGCTTGGCCCTGTGCCTCCCTTTCCATCGCTGGCCTTGAACGTCCTTCGAGGGCCTCTTAAAAGGAGATTGATTAACGCAAAATTACCCCGCGCCGGCTCCGGTTTTGACGCGCGGGAAGCGAGGGGAGAATTACTGTGCCCCAGCCAAGCGTTTGCCAAATGAATTCCCTCCCCTGCTTGCAAATTCCTGGCATTGCTGTTTTTCTAAATGCGACGTGCCGACCGGCTGCAAAACCGGAGCAGATATCCCCAAAATCGTTTTTCCACAGCAAACCCCGGCTTTAACACGGTCTCCTCTGGCCAAATGGCTCCGGGGCACACGGGCAAGGGAAGGGCAGGCACAGATTACAGCACTTCAGGCTCGGGACCTCATCGATTTCCCAGCCCCGAGCAGCTAATGCGGCCTCGGATCGGTTAATGCAGTTCTTCAGCACAACGGGGAGAACGTGTGAGGTCACAAACATCAAAAATTCAAGGAAAAGATATATCATCATGGTGGATCCCCTCGGAAAAGCTAACGTCAAGGCTCTCCCCGCTGTCTCCCCAACACTACAATCAAACTCGCGCCCCCGCTGCCTCCCCCGGACCCAGCCACGGCCATGGGGCCTCGTTAGGCCCCTTTGTTAGGCAGGAGCAGCTTTGATAGAGATGCAGATGTGCTTTCATACCACAAACTTGGGGGTTATTCCAGATTTGCCACTGCAATCCTATCACGGAGCCGAGCAAATCACCCCCAGCTACTCCCCATTCCTGGAATGTGCCCCTGATCCCAGCTAGGCACCAATGCACAGTTAATGCCCCCCCGGGTTGTTCCCCTTATGAGGACTTGCATCGTTAGGGCTGCAAAGTGCCATGAATTTCTGCTCATTGGGGGAAAAAATATATATAATACATTAATAAATATCACAGCATCGATCCGGCTGCTGCTTGATTTGTCACTGAGCTGCAGGTCTCCCCTTAGCGGCTTTGCCCAAGATTTATGCAGTGGCTTGCGGCAACTCCGCTCTTTCTTCTGCCTTTTTATTAATAAAAAGTTGCTCGAGCTTTCAGGAGCTCCCTGGTGCCAGCAAAGGAGGGAAAATCCTGGAAAAGAGCCATTCGGCTGTCTTTTAGCCCCAAATCCAGAGCAATCTGCCGCAACCTTGGCAAGGGCACAGAAAGCAATGAGCAGAAGGGATGCTTATCTGCAATAATATTCTTGTTTTATTTTTTAATTATTTTGTAGATTGTTTGGCTGGAATAAGGAAACTGGAGTCATTGCAGGAGCAAAAAAAAAAAAAAAATTCCCAATCTTTCTGAAGGAAAACTCCAAGAGCAGCCTGGTCAACCAGAGCACTTTGGTTTAATTTCCCTGAAATGGTGGGTTATATATTTCAATAACATCCAAAATTAGATACTTCAAAGTGGGAAACTGGAGGAAGAAAAACTCATTTCATTTGGAAAGAAAGATGAAAAAAAAAAGGTATTTCTGCTGTCCTTTTCTCCCTTCCCCCTCCCAATCTTCTCGCAGAGAGTTTGGGTAAAATCACCTGCATTTTTGCAAATCCTTCTTCAACCCTGTCTCTCGACACCCAAATCCACCCAGACGAACCCAATTCTCCCAAGTCCATCTGCTCACCAAGGGCCACCAGGATGGCATCCAAAACCCATAATCACGGCTGTGTTTTGGGTGAGACTAGAGGTTTTTCCATCATTCTGGTACCCGTCCGTTCCCCAGCCCAGCAGGGACAATGACATCTCTGTAGCAACCTGCTTGGCCGAGGCCTGTGGCCACCCTAGTGCTGGTGGTTAGATGTTCTCTGAGCATCAGGGCCACCAACCCTGGGAAAGAAGAGTCCAAGCTCCCCAAACAACAACCCATGGAGAGAGGAACCGGTGATCCATCATGCTGCAGAGCCTCCATCCCCTGCGGGAAGGGAAATACTAAGGTCCCTATGACCCCAAAGCAGTAGTACTGTCAAATGCCACCTGAGAAGACACATGGCCACCTCTTGGCCAAGGACGGTGGGGTCAAGGAAGGCAACATCTCCTGAGCTTCCCGCTTGTTTAAGGCACTGGCAGTCACCACGGCTGGAGAGGATAGAGCTGGGCTCCAACAAAGGCAACTGCTTTCCGTCATCTCCTCCCCTCCCAACTGCCGTTTTCCTCTAGGGCTGATCATCTCAGCTGCGTGAGCAGAAGAGTCCCCTAGAAATATTTACCGCAAAATCAATAGACATTTCATTTTAATTGAACTGTTGAGCGCTGCAGGAAGCATCTCCTGCTCCCAACTCTCATCCTGCTGTGATAGTGGTGGTGCAAACAGACAAATGGACTGTGCCATTGGGTGAAATGAGCCAGCAACACAGGTCGATTCCATCTCGGCTGAGCTGGGGTGTCGATAACGGCGTGTGGAGTCACAGCGAGATGTCTTCATCTGGACCAGGAAGAGAGCAGGTTGTCACACAAGTCTCACTTGCTGGATGTTCGTGTCCCCCTGTTTTCCTGCTGTAGGGCCTCGGGATCTCCAAACTCGAGTGTCCAGCTCTGACCCTTTCCCTTGATGTCTTTAGGGGTCACTGGTACATGCACATCTAGGCCGCCCGCTTGGTTGTTCCCCTTCGTAGGGGGATGGAGGGCAGAAGGTCCTGCTGGAGGGGATGGAAGGTAGAAGAAGGGAGAACTTGCTTGGGGACTGAGCTGGAAGATGGGAGATCCTGCTTGGTTGAGCACGGGGGAAAGGTGGGAGATGGAAGGTCCCCACTTGGCAGGGCGGAAGATGCGAGATCCTGCCCAGGAGGAGCCAAAGGTAGAAGGAGGGAGGTTCTATTTGGTGGGATATGGGGAGCCCCCAGTCAGCAGGGATGGAGACGGAAGAGGAAAGGTCCTGCTCAGAAGGAGCTGAAGGAAGAAGATGGGTTCTGCGAGGTGGGAGATCATCAGTGAGGGTGGGGGTGGGAGATGGGAGGTCCCACTCAGCAGGGCTGGAAGGAGGAGGACAGGCGCTCCCCATGCACCTGGGATGGAAGCTCCTCGCTCCATGGGGGCAGGAGAGGGTGAAGGAGCTACAAACCACCCCTACCTGGAGCATCAGGCTGCTCCATTCCTGAAGAGGACGTGGGAAGGGATCAGGAGCTGCTCTGGGCATTGCTGCTGCGGGAAACCCAGCGCCCCAGGCGAGAGCCACGCGGGTGCTGGGGACCTCGACGGGGTTTCAAACACCGCTGGGCTGGTGGTGGATGCAACGCGTCCCCCATCCACCAAGCAAAAATCACCCATTTGGGGAATTTCTAGGGAAAGTAGGGCAAAAAAGAGCTCAATGTGTTAAAAATATGGAAGGAGGAGCAACTTGTGTTTTTTAACAGTTCAGTGTGTGCACCCTGCTGCCCCTCTCCCTCCTGATTGATTTGGGGCTCTTTGTTTTGCAAATGCTTCTTGCACCTCTGGGTAGCCTGACGTTGCACCCACTGGAGCCCAGATTTGCATTTCCGATTCCCCCCCATTGGATAAATCTGACCCAAATTCACACAAGGACGTGGATCCACGCAAATAAACTCCAGGGCAGTTTTTTCCACCCTTCTGACTAGTTTTCCACCTAAAAACAATCGGGCGCAGGTTCCAAATTGCTCAGCAAGCCTTAGGGAATCTTCTCAGGATGCATTTCCCCTTGTTCCCCCCAGCCCCATGCTTAGGGGGTGCTATGGGGCTCCTAGTATAAGTCACTACCTTTCACTCCTGCACGTGCCCCTATACAGGGTTAGGGGGCAGTGCCAATGTGTGCCCAGACCCTGTCCCCTCGCTCCCAGAAAGAAACTGTGTGGAAAAGAACCCAAATTGGCCCCTTCAGCAAGGGCTTCCCATCCCCATTCGGGGAGCCTGGTCCCTCCCCAGCACCAGCTGGGTCCGAGCAGGAGGCACCGCACACCCGCCTCTTCCCCAAAACACCCATAATCACATTATTATAAGTTAATTAAAGCAGAAGAGATCAAAGCCACTTTAGACAGATTAATGATACGACAAGTGCCGGCAATTCTCCCTGTTTCGTGTGCATTGCCGGCCTCTTCCCGCCCTCTCCCTCCTTTTCCCACGCGGCCCTTCGGATCCCCCCGGCTCTCCGTCCTCCCCCTTTTTTCCTTTGCTTCTCTTGATGGATGAAGGATTTGAAGTCCTAACAGCTGCGGGGATTTGTGTGTGGAGGAAAGGAAACGTTCAAAGGATTATCAAGCAAAAAAATCAGCTCGTTTAAAATAAAATAAATAAATAAAGGGAATATGGGGTTGGAGAAATTGTCAGCACGCAGATAGATCTATTTTAATATAGGAGGTTTTTCTTCTTAACCCTCCTCGCTACCACCATCCTCTCCTCCCCACCATCAGGATGCCACATGCCCCAGCAGGCAGAACTGGGTGGTTTTCTCCCCAGAAATCACATTTTTGGTCTCTTCTTCCATCCCTTAGGCCTAGGTTTCCTTAGGGAAATGAAGGCTCTGGCCTAGATAAGAACTAAAATGCCCTAATGCACATGTGCATCCCCGGCCCTCCGGTTTATTTGAAAGAAAACTTGCTCGGGAGGCGTACGAGAGCAACTCAATCCCCTCTCAAAGCAAGAAATCCATTTCTAGAGATATTCCCGCCTGTGCAGGAGGCGCCAGGCTGGTGCTGGAGCCGACCTCGGGATATCCGACAGGCTGAGCATAGAAAAGCCCCAGTGGGGCAGCAGGACACCAGCGCCTGCCCGAGCCGCCCTCCGCCAGGTTATTTTAAGACAGGGGCTTTTGCATGTGACAGTGACATGGAGCTCGTGCGGATGCATCAGCCGAACGGGCACACTGGGAATTGCTCTTCCTTAGATCAGACCCGACTGCGTCCCTGGGCTCTTTTGACAAGCGGTGAAACAGTCCCTGTCGTTTGACGCATTCTCCCCCTGCTTCAAAGAGGACCGAAATACCCACGCAGCACAGGCAGCTCCGTGTCACTGTCACATGCAAAAGCGGGGATTTGGGGAATTAATCCCACTTGGGGGAATGCAGCATCCTGGAGCTCCGCAGCGGGACTGGGATCCCACGGGAGAGCCACCCTCCTCCGCAGAGCCCCAGGGAGCCTCCTTGGGGCCCCGCAGCACCTCCGCATCCCCCGCTGCTCCCCGGGCCCGGAGAGGCGTCACGAGGGACTGCCAGGGCGAGTCCAGGGCCACCCCCGCACCATGCGGCATCGCCGGACGGTGACAGCTTGTGCGGGGGACAGGAGATGGCACCCACCCAGCCTCAGTGACCCCCCCTGGCCCCCGAAGCGCTCCACAGCACTTAAAATCATCNTCCCACGGGAGAGC
Organism: Crypturellus undulatus; assembly: GCA_013389825.1. Classification (NCBI taxonomy): domain Eukaryota; kingdom Metazoa; phylum Chordata; class Aves; order Tinamiformes; family Tinamidae; genus Crypturellus; species Crypturellus undulatus. The sequence continues at coordinate 85,594 of VWPW01008696.1, read as the reverse complement.
CACCCTCCTCCGCAGAGCCCCAGGGAGCCTCCTCGGGGCCCCGCAGCACCTCCGCATCTCCTGCTGCTCCCCGGGCCCGGAGAGGCGTCACGAGGGGCTGCCAGGGCCAGTCCAGGGCCACCCCCGCACCATGCGGCATCGCCGGACGGTGACAGCTTGTGCGGGGGACAGGAGATGGCACCCACCCAGCCTCAGTGACCCGCCCCCGGCCCCCGAAGCGCTCCACAGCACTTACAATCATCATCATCAGGGTGAAGGGCACCAGCGAGAGCAGCCTCCCACCCAGCCCTCCAGCTCTGCAGCACCCACGTTCTGCTCATCCCAACGCGGCCACCACTGTCTCCAGCTGGAGCTTTTGGAGCAGTCACAAGCATCAGCCACTGACCATCTTTAGAGATGCTTAAAATAACGTAGAAGACTGGGGCTCTAGCACAGAGCTTGCACGTTGTTGCCTACGATGCCACATTGGCCCCAGGACACTGCGGGAAGTCACGTCTAGAGGCACAAAAAGAAATAGGGATTCCTGTCCACTAGCCAACCCAAAAACTACTGGTTTAGTGTCAAAAAAAAATATATTAATTCCAACATTGAGTAGAGGTGATGGTCATTGTCCTCTTGGCCAGGTCTCCCCATCCAGGTCCCCTTCCAGGCTCCTTTTCCATGGGAGCCCCAGGGAAACGCTGAGATTTCCCAGGCGCAGAAGGAGACAATGCCAGGCTGGAAGTGCCAAGGTACGAGACATCCCCCATCCCCACTCCAAATCTTTCCCTTTCCCTCCTTTACACTTCCCGATGCTAATTTATGGAAATCAAAGCCAGTGCTGAAACAGGAGCAGCACTAAATGGGAGAGGGGGAAGAGACGAGAGCGGAGGGGAGGGGCTGCAAATACTAATTGCTCCGTGAGGAGCCCGCGCTTTATTTTCTTCCTAAAGGCAAGGTTATGTTTAATTAAATCTGCTTGTTCTCCGCTTACGGGCCCGGATTTCCAATGAGCCGTGGGGCCGCCTGCGGAAGGAGGACGTGTGTCCGTCTCCGATGAACCTCCTTTCCCGGGAAAGGAGGTGCCAGCCCTCATCTTGGCCCCGGGATGTTGGGATTTCTAATCCCAGGTAATTTAATACATGATGTCTGGGGCTGAGGAGAGAGGTCCAGCTTTCCCGTGCAGAAAGGCACAATTTCTGGCAAAATAATAAATCTTTCAAGGTATTTCCTATGTCAGAACAGGCTGTGCCAACACAACGTGCCTTTCTCGCCCAGCTCAAGCTTAAGGTATCTCTCCATCTCCAACAAGCCAAGAAAAAGGTAATTTCTGGTCCTTGAGGCTTGGCACATCCCTCTGGACCAAGCATTTGTGGAAACTATCAGTATCCCTGTGAGCCAAGGGGCCACTTTCACCATCCTGATTTTTTCCTCTCCAACCCCTTTGCCTCCAGCTCTTACAAGTGCTCAGGAAGGGCCAGGAGCCAAACAACATCCAGACATATTTTTTCCCTTATAGAAACATCACAAAATGCTGAGAGCTGCCCCAAAAAGCATTTTCCAGAAGCTGGGACAAACGGAACAAGCCCCATCTCAGCTTTGAGCATTGCAGGAGGGGAAAACCAGGTTGGGGAATAAGGGAGGATATCCCATGCAAAGCACCTGGGATTTTGGGAATGGCTGAGGACAAGGCACTTATCCCAGCAAAACCCCATTAGGGAGGATACAAAATTAAGGGATCAGTCTGCAGGGTGGGGGTGTTATTCAGCACCTAATCCAATTTGGGGGCATCCCATCCCTCCCCTCCAATTTCCCAAAGCTGTTGGCAGGAATGAGCCCCATCTTCCCAGCCGGAGGGAGCGGGAAGACGAGAAAGCGGGACGAGCGGCGGCTGCAGTTATTTATAGCTGAGGCTTTTGTGCGGGAAGAGAGATCCGTGCCAAGCCGAGACTGTAAAAATAATTCCGGAGACAGGTGCCTTCGGGAGGAGGCTGCTGCCAGCGACAGCGGCGCACGCTGGGGAGATGCAGACGTGAAGAAAAAAATTAAAAAATAAGGGAAAAAAAGGGAAAAAATGCACTTTCCGTGTTCTTGCTACAGCCCTTTGCAGGGAGAGGCAGGGATGCACCAGGATGGCATTTGCAACCCCAGGCTGGTGATATAGCAGTGTACCTTGCTACCCCAAAAGTATGCATGTCTATATACATGTGTATAAGAATTTATATATAAATTAAAATGGGAAAAGCTGTCACCGATGAAGGGGATTAGGCCCGTCAGGCGAAGAGCCGCATTTCAGCAGTTCCCCCTTCCCTCCTTCGCCTCCCGGCCCCCGCTAGGCTCTCATCGGCTTGTCACCGAGTGACAACGAGCCCCAGTTGCAGGAGCAGAAACATCAGCAAGATGGGAGGAAAAAGAGAGGAAAAAATATATACATATATAAAACAATCCATCCAAAGCCTGATTCTCTGCCCAGATGGAGAGAAACCTGCGATGATGGCTACCAAGGGGAGAAAAGCAAGGGAAAGGGATGAATCTCCCTAGAAGTAGCTGGTCGCAGGCTGGGTTGGAAGATGTGGGTGAGTGAATCCTCCTGGAAGAGAGGGTGTTATTGCTGCTTGTAGGAGCTCCCTCCCCTTGGCCCTTCCCTTTGCAGTGGAGAGAGACACCAGAAACTCCCCTTGCTTTCTCACCTTGTTTATAAATGGAGTAGGATCCGGGCTAAGTGTTTGGAAAAGCGCATGGAGCAGGTTCCTTCTCTGCCAGCAGTTTTCCTACTGGACCCCGACACTCAGCCACAAAATGTCCTTTTGGGGACATCCATGGGGCCAGCAGCCCCGTTTCACCCCAGAGCTGGGACCGGCTGCTGGAATCCTTCCACATGAGCCAGCTCTTAGCAGAATTGGGCAGATTATGCCCCAGAAACAACCCAGACCCAAGCACTGTGGGTTCCTCTCCATGGACCAGCCCAATCCTCCTCCAAGATGAGGAGGAAGCTCGAACTGATGAGCCAAGGAGGACCCTGCACTACACCAGCCTCGGGACCTGCCTCGGCTGCCAACAGGAGGACAAATGAGACCGTTTAGCGACTAATTAGGCAGTAATGACCTCCTTGGAGGTCACCGCCAGGCAGGATCCTGTGCTGGGGCTCGAGGAAGCGCTCGAGTGTACTCAGCAATTGTCAGGTTACTGTAGCCGCACGGGAGCGGCCACTGAGTCATTAACGCCATTATGGGCTTCCTGTTCTCATATACATCCAATTTAAATAGGAAGGCAGTTTTTCAGAGCCCTCTTCCTCCACACCACGTTCCCCAGCTCCCTTTGCCCATCTCTTACAGCAGGGCAGAGAGGTGGGGGATGCACAGCCACATCTGCAGGGCCCACGGTGCATGCAAGAAATTGAGTCCTAACCCCGCAGTTTGTAGATCCTGGAGGTTTTTATTCCTGCTCGTTCGGAGCCTGCACTGCAATGTGGGGTGATTCTCTCCCCATGTGCAGGAAGGGGCACCCTGGCAGCCCTCCTTGTGACAGGGGACCTGGTCTGAACAAGCACCTGCAACTGGTGCTCGAGCAGAGGCCAAACTGCTGCTACCCTGTTGCTTCCCTCCATCTCCTCATCTTCATCAGCTGGGAGAGGAACAAGGCCTCCCGTCTTCGGGAAGGCTCTTCCCAGCTAGATACAGCTCTTCCTTATGCCAAAAAAACGGATGGCACTTGGAGGCGGGGAGGGAGGAGTGATCTTTGTCCAAGTTTCATAGCTATGCACTGCCAAGCCCATGCAATTTTAATGAACATCTTGGCATGCCATCTGGGCAGGAGCGACACCGAGCCAGCCCCGCCACCCTTCCTGCCCGGTACGGAGCTCCCTTCCCTCGCTCCCGGCGCCTTGGCAGCCCCGGCAGAGGCTGGAGCACCTCGAGCAGCCGAGGGCTGCGAGCTGGAGAGGGCACGCGCTGCCCTCGCCCACCGCCTTGGCCGGGATCCCACCCCTCGCCGAAGCAGCTGGAAGCGACACGCGCCAGCCCCAGTAATCCGTGTTTCTGGTTGCAAAGAGTAACCTCCATGCTGGGAAGGAAGCGGAGAATGCAGCAAGCAGCTCCCAGCCTGGCAACGACAGAGCTCGGTTCGGGTTGGGAATCCAAAGTTCAGGATCCTGCTGCCTCCCAGCTGCTTGCGGAGGTGAGCGTCACGCGAACAATAACGCACATTCCTGCAGGGCACCACGGCCCCAGCCAGGGCAGAAACCCAGGGTGGGCTTCACCCTCCTCATCTCAGAGATCTTGGATGCAGATACTCCCTTCCAGATTGTGACCTTCACAATCTTAATGGTCAGCAGACCTTTTGGGGCAGAACGTAGCTGATTTCTATTAGCCCAAGACAGGCAGCACCCAAGGGCTGTGGCAGTGCAGAGAAACATTAATTGCTATTACACCCCGTTTACTCTCCAAGGTGATATCATCTTGCTTCAACAGCACCAAGACATCCATCTGTCATGGCACCGCGGCGCCCGGGCGCTGCCGCCTCGTGACGCTAATGCACTGCGACTGGCCCGACATCTGCTGCGTTGGCACCGCGTCCCGCGCCCCGTCCACGCGCATCTGCGTTAGCTCCACGGAACCGATACAGCACTCGACCCATCACGACGCCTTAAAATCAAGTGGGAGGGACAGCCCGGTGCAGCTCAAAGCCTACCCAAGGCGACATGAATCATTCACGGGCAAGACACGTGGCGCAAGGCAGTGGCAGAGATTCCAAGGAAGATCTGGAAATCCAAGCTGCAATCCCACGGCCAGGCAGGTAGACACAAAAGGGGACGTGAAGATACAATTGGCCCAACTGAACATGGGAACAGAGCCTTGAGGACGCCCAGGGCTTCTGTCAATGCCTCAAGACAGACAACATCGCAACTAGAACTAGTTGGCCAAAAAAGCAACTGAGTGTCTGCTCCTTACCCTACTTCAAGATAGACCTTTTTCCGCCCAGTTCTCATTTGCCTCACTTCCAAGTGGACCAAGTCACCGTTCCATTTGAAGGGGTATCTCCTAGTCAAGCTGGACATTGTACCTTGCAAAATCAGCTGGCGCTTGCCCATGTTTGCCCAGCCTATGCACCCCAGAAGGGAAGAAAACAGACTAGGATGAGGCTTCCTGATGCGAGAACTTTCCCTGCAATTCAGCTTTATTTTCCCCAATTTCTCCTACACAGCCAAGACAGAGGAATCTAAAACGTCATTGATAACCTTAGCGGCAGCGCAACAGAGCCAGTTTCTTCACAAATAGTCCCAGGCAGATTTCTGTTTTCCCTGAGGCTGATGCCGATCAGATTGGCACATCTATTGCCACCTTGGGAAAGGTTGTTACTCCCTCCTCTCCTTTGCAGCTGGAAAAGAGCCCAAGAGGGAGATGCTCAAGGTTGCACGAGAGCTTTTTGGAGGAGCCCAGCACCAAACGGATGCCCCTGAGCCACTGTGACAGTAGCTGCTATTTCAGCTTGGTGGTTAGGCCAAAAATTAGAAGAAAAAGTGAGACTCATTACAAAAAAAAAATTTAAAGTCAAACTGAAGCTCAACAAGCCCATCCATAACCCACAGCTTATTTCCAAAGTGAGCTAAAATGAGACACAGATTTTTTTTTTTTTTTTACTGTTTTTAGAAGGGGTTGTTTAGGCATTAAACCAGCTGCAAATGGGCACAATATAATCGGCAATCTGGGGTTTTTGTTGTTGCTACAGAAAATTGGTTTTAAGCTAAAAATTTGCACAGAATTGGGAGCCCTCCATGCTGGTAATTACTTGTTTTCATGCGCTGTTCGGCAGTGTGTGCCAGTATTGCCTCGTTGCATGAAGAAAGGGAGGGTTTGGAGAAGGGGGAATACAAATTTTCAGCCCTGGAGACCACAGAGAGGGAAAAAAAAATCTCATGAGAAATAGCGCCAATAACTATGGCCAACCCAAAAGAGAGTGAAGAGAAATGGCCCAGGATTGCTTTTCCCATGCCAGATGTATTTGAGCACTCTGCAACTGCTGCTTCCCCCAACACACGGGGATAGGGCTGGGTACAGGTTCGTGCTTAAAAGACCTTTTTGCATCATCTACCTTTTTTTCTGATAATGCAATGAAAAAGAGTTTACACTAGGGGATTGGCATTCAAAGGAGCCCTACGAGCAGCTCCTGAAGGCAACTGTGGGGCCAGGAAAAGGCCAAGCAAGCACCAAACCAGCTCCCCAAACCACCCAAACCCAAACCCAAACCACCAGGGCGAGGAAAGCACCGAGAAAAGGAGCCACCAGGCAACCCCCTTCCTAAAACCAACCCTTTCTGCAAGACCTGAGTCTTAAACTACATTGAAACCTCATGAACCTACCAGGAGGGTGGACGCTCCTGAGGTCCTCGTGGGGCTGCAGGACAGGATGTTGGGCTCCTCCTCAGCTGGAGGAGAGGGATCAGGATAGATTTTAGGCAATAATTTCTACCCTTCCTAAGCAGGACAGAGTTCTTATTTTTAGGGGAAAGCCCTTTTTTTTGGAGGTTCCTTCTATTCCCGCAGCCCTCCCTGGCCAACCCATGGGAGTCGATGGGTTGCAGGTGGCACCAGCGGCTGGGACGGACGAGCTGCTGCTTTTCCCAGCTGGGACCAGCAGCCCCCACATGTAAAACAGGGTGGGAAAAGCGGGAAAAAATCAGGGGGAGCTGCAAAAAGGAGCCCAAATCCCGAGGTGTTGTGGGGCTCCCCCATCCTATGGCTCATTTGTGCCCTGAGGCCACTGCGATGCGCCCTGGTAATGCGGCACAAGCCAGAGACCCAACGGTGCTCATGACAGCAGTGGCTCAGACCTGCTGCGGGAATATTACGGCGGCAATGGCTCCCCGGCTGGAAGAATAATTGAATTAACAGGGGCGCGGTATAATTAATTTTAATTGCCGACGATAACTCGTTGTTTAAGACTGTATTAATAATTGTTAGGAAAAAAAAGGGGAAAAAAAAAAGGATTCCTAATGCCCAGTAACGGCCCTATAATGGGATAATTACACTTGTGTTGCCTTCGGAAACGCTCTGAAATGGTTTGGCTGCTCCATGGAGGAAATTCCCAGCCGCCGGCCCTGCTGCAGAGCACGGACAAACTCAGCACGAAGCCTCGCTGCCGCCCTTGGGGTCCTTGCGAGGGGACGGGTGGCCCCGTCCCCAGTTATGGGAGCTTTAATTCTTTAATTCCTTCTTTTCTTTGGCCATCGCTTCATGGATGTGGCTGATCAGGTGCCAGAGCTTTGAATCCCGAGACATCCTTGGAGCAGATGAAGTTATGGATGAAATGGGATCCAGAAAGACTTTTTTAGCAGTTTTTTTTTTCCTTTCTCCTTTACCATCATTGGAAAATCCCCTTTTCTCTCCCATCTTGAGCTGGAGCAACCCCTATCCCAAGCTGGATCATTCTCCATCCCGAACATTCTGCCACAATTGGGAATCAGAGACGGGACACAGTACTTGCAACCCAGAGTCACCTCCATCTCCTGCACAGGCAAAAAATTCCCTTAAATTATTTACTTCCCTTTATTATTTCCCCTTTTAGACCCCCTTTCCCTCTCGTAAAACATCTGACGCTAATCAGGGCTCCGGCGCCGCCGCCTTCCCGCGGGAATTGCTGATTAATGACGTTAAATATAGCAGGAGCTGGCGCGGGGGAATCAGGCCCCATGCATAAACCATCGCAGCGGAGCGCGGTGACATCCACGGGCCGGTGCCACACGGGCACCAGGGACGGTCCTTGGGGTTCCTGCTCATCACATGGCTGGCAGCGAGCTGGGAGACGGGAAGAAGGGGGGTTTTTAGGCACCCCAACTCTTTGCCACCCCCCTCGGTTGGTGCTGGATTTACCCCCTTCCAGCCACCGCCGCAGGATTTTCCCCTGGGATTTTCCTATGCCTCCCACACCCCAGCACTCAGCCCCTGGAGGCTTCCCAAGCTCTTGCAAAACGTGAGATTAAAAAAAGAGGGTTTTTGGGGCTGCGGGGAGGCCTCTACCCTCCGCTCAGGGAGACAAGGTGGATTTTTGCCTCAAAAACGAGGGCAAAACTCTGGGCTTCTCTCCTGCATCCCCGGGAAGCACACGGCGCCTCCCCAGCTGTTGGATGGAGTCGCTGGGATAAAAGCANTTTTTTTTTTTTTCATCCTTATGCAGCCAATTAAAGCACTGATGATTTTCAAAGGGCTTCTCCCTGTGGGCTTTTATTAGCCAGTATCTGGGGGCTGCATTAGCTGAGATTGCTGCCCTCGGAGCGAAACCAGAGCGCGTGCATAAACACACACATATATACACACACCATGCACATATATATATATATGTATATATATATACACACACATACACACACACATATATATAATACATGTGGTATTTGAATGCTCCAAAATCCAGGCTGGGAAGTGCCAGGATCCAAATCTTCTCCTGGATCTTTAGAGTTGGCCTCCGTGCTGCACAATTGCTTCTAGGGTTCCCTTCTTTGTCATTATTATTTATAATTGTTATTTCCAGTTATTATTTGTCATTATTAGCAGAAATGCTCTGTGGAAGCCGCTGCTCCTCCTCCAGAGTGCAGCCCCATGGAACCCTGATGGGCAGAAGGAGCCGCTGGTTCCCCAAAACATCTCAAATAATCCCCAAAACTTGACGCTATTGAAGGGTAAGGGGGATAATTATACGGGAAAAATAAAATGAAATAGGAGAGGGTTCAAGTTGGGTGTTAGAGATGGATTTAGTCCTCCTGTCCCATGCCAACATTTCTGGTGAAGCCTGATAAACGGGGCCCATTCCTAGGACAGAAAAAAGGGCATTTTGGGTGGAAACCACTCAGCTCTCGCTGAATTATCCCCTGCCTCATGGGAAAACATTTAAACAAATCCTGAAATAATAAATGGGGGGAATATTTCGCATTTCAGAGTGTCCCGTTTCACCATGGTCAGTATTCACACCTCTGCTTTATTTCCGCAGCTCTGCGGGCCCCGATATATACAGATTCGCTTCTCTATACAGGTAATAATGTACATCATTTATATATATATATATTTATATTATATATATATATTTCCACGCGCGCACACTCAGAGCAGCCCACGCCTGCATCCGAAGAGCCCAGTGCAGCCCCGGCGCCTCCAAAGCCCGCAGGGAGGCCGGCCTCAAGAACCCCCGTCCAAGCCTTTTTTCCCCCAAAACAAGTTGTTTATCCAGGGGAAAGAGAAAAAAAAAGAGAAAAAAGTCAACTAAGTCCTTTTTTTTTTTTTTGCTTCCCCCCCTTAAAAAAATATATATATGTGTGTTTTCCCTTGCCGGTTGCTATAGGGTGAGCGGGAGCTGCCAGATGAGCAGGGTGCTGTCGGCGGCGCCCGGGCCGGCGCGGCCGGCAGCCCCGAAGCGCCGGTAGCCGCGGCCGCCCGAGACCACGGCCAGGGAGGAGATCTCCTTGCGGGGGGTGTCGCGCGGGCCGGCCCGGCTGCGCACCCACACGTCGGGGTCGTCGGCCATCTCATAGACGGAGCCGTCCTCCTCGGCGTGCTGCGCCGGGACCGCTCCGTCTGGTGCGTCCCGCACGGACAGCAGCTGCCCGGGCAGGTGTGCCGTGGAGCGCAGCCGGTACTGCAGCAAAATCCCTTTTTTCCGCCCTTCTCCTGGTGGTGGCGGCACGGCCGGCTCCTCCTCTTCTTCCTCGTCCTCCTCCTCTTCCTCGGCGCCGCCGCTACCTTCCTCGTCCTCCCGCTCGCTCTTGAGGACGTCCGGGGCCAGCGTGCTCAGGGCCACCGCCAGGAAGGCCACGGGGCCACCGTGGCCATTGAGCGACACCATCCCTTTGCCTGCAGGGACAGACAGGAGGGAATAACACAGGGAATGCAGGAAGAGTATGGGAATATTGTGGCCATTGAGTGACACCATCCCTTTGCCTGCAGGGACAGACAGGAGGTAATAGCATGGGAATAGCACGGGGAGTGCAGGAATAGCATGGGAATATCACAGCCTGCACAGGAAGAGCGTGCGAAAAAGCACCACCTGGGCACCCCTGAACTTGCAAGCAAATAGAGCAAATGGTTTGGTGATATGTGGGGGGATTTGGGGCACTCTGGGGGGATTTATTTTCTTTCCTGCAGGAGGAGGGTCTCACCTGTGATTTTGGGGATGCCCTCGAGCCGGGGCACGGGCAGCAGGACGATGATGCCCTGGTCGGTGCCCACCCAGAGGAGCCCGTGGCAGATGAGGAGGCTGGTGACGCGCACGAGCTTCTGGCCTGCGGGAGAGACAGAGTGAGCCCCATCCTGGCCCTGGGAACAGCCAGAACAAAGGAGTGGAGGAAAAAAAAATAATAATAAATAAAAAAGAGGGAGAGAGAGGCCAGGAATTGGGGGTGCTGAAAAGACAGGGCAAAAG
>VWPW01008696.1:55731-75183 GCA_013389825.1 Crypturellus undulatus | reverse complement strand
AGGAGGGAAAAAAGGAGGAAAAAACAGGAAAAAACGGGAAAAAAGCATAGGCAAAAAAAAAATTCAGGAAAAATGGGGAAAAGGTGGGGGGAAACAAGGGCAAAAAGTGGGAAAAAGAAGAGAAAGGGGGAGAAGGGGGAAAGAGGATAAAAAGAAGATAAAAAAGTGGGGAAAGGGGAAAAAGAGGGCAAAAAAAGGAAGCAAAAAGTGGAAAAGTATGAAAAAGAAAAAGCAAAAAGTGAGAAAAGCATGAAAAAAGAAGGCAAAAGGGAATTAAAGGGGGTAAAAAGATGAAAAAATAGGAGACAAAGAGTGGTGTGGGCTGGCGCGGCTCACCGGGCAGCACGAAGGTGGTGCGCGTGGCGATGTTGATCTCCTGCAGGTGCTCCAGGGTCTCCGTGTGGAAGAGGCGGATGGAGGAGCCGGAGGCAAAGGCCATCCACACGCCGCTGCCTGCCCGGACCATGTGCGTCACCGCAGCCTCGGCCTCCGGGTGCGCCTCAAACGTTTGCTGCCCGCGGGGACAGAGACGAGAATAACGATCACAAAAACAACGCTGAGAAATTCCCAGCTGGATCCCAACAGCCCGTGGCTGCGGACACGCCGGTGCTGCCTCTTCCCGGCACCTCGAGGAAGAGCCGCTCGCGCGGGCTCTCTCTAGTGGCCGATTTCCAAAGCAGGCACCGGGCGGCAGGAGAAGGGGGGGACAAGGTGACCTTGGGAAGCTCCTGGGATTTGGAGAGGACACAGCCTCAAGTAAGAGTGGAAGAACAACAACAACAACAAAAGTTTTGTCCCCCTTCCTGGAAGGGTAATGCAGCCAATTGATCCCCTCCATAATTTTTTCTTTTTTTTTTAGATAAAACTACTTATATATGTTTTATCTTACATGTTTTTATATAACACACATGCATACATATATATATATACATATATATACACACACACACACAGCTCCGAGCGCAGTGGAAGGGAATAAGCTCCCATCTCTGGCTGAGCCCGACTGGCTCCTCCACCAGGTTAAAGCTTTTCCAGCTGCTCCTTTTTTCACTGGTAGAGACTGAGGGGCTTGCAAAATTATGCAAAAAAGTTATAATAATTCTAACAAAAAGAGACTTTTTCCCACCTTCAGTGATTTGGCAGCATCATATATATATATGTGTGTGTGTGTGTGTGTGTATGTATATATATGTGTGTGTATGTGTATATATATATGTGTGTATGTGTATATATATATGTGTGTATGTGTATATATATATAAATATATATATATATATTTTAATGGTAGTCCATGTTGTCATGGCTCATCAACCTGGGGATCCTGAAACCCATGGGGAAACCTAAACGCAAGGAGGGAAAAGATATTAAAATGATATAGAAAGGGGGTTCTACCTGGGGCTGGAGGGTGCCGGTGTCGAGGACGGTGACGCGGTTGCCGCAGCTGGCCCAAAGGGTCTCGTCCAGGGCCAGCAGCGCCCGCACGGGGCCGGTGCCCACGGCCAGGCAGGCCGGCTGCTCCGCCAGCCGCTCCGGCCCTCCTGCGGGAAGAGTCCAGCTAAGGGCTGAGCACAGAGGGAAACACCAGGATCCCTCCCATCGCACCCCTGTTTATCCCCCCTCCAAAAAAAACCAGCATCTTCCTACTGCAATTCTTCCCCTAAAGAGGAAAAATAGCTGAGCATTTCACCAAATCCATGCTTTTTGCATGCTCTGGAAACTAGGAAAATCCCCGTTGGGATGAGGATACTGACGCTTAGCCAAGCGATTTTTTGCATGCTCCGCTTCTGGCCTAAATTAACCCCCATGGGACATTCCCAGCACTCGGCAACAGCGCCGAAGCCCAGCCACGGCGCGCGAGCGGATTCGGGATTGCAGTGATTCCGTCCCCACCGTTATTCCTGGCGTAGGCAGCCACGGTGCCGTCCTGCAGGCCGGCGAAGAGGTAGTCGGGGCTGTGCGTGAGGCAGCGCACGGGCTGCGCGCCGGGGCTGCGGCGGCTCAGCAGGCGCTGCGTGCCCGCGTCCACGCTGCCGTACGCCACGATGCTGCAAAGCACCAGGAATGGGTACACCAGAAACAAACACACCATAAATGTGCATATACATACATATGTATATATAAAAAAATAGGAAAAAATACGTGCTGCGCATCTGCAGCCCCGTGGTGCCGGGAGGAAGAGGAGGAGGGTGGGCGCGAAGGCTCACCTGCCATCCCGCAGGCCCAGGCAGATGGCAGGGCCCGGTGGTGGCTCCTCGGTGCCAGTGGCCTCCGGGATGTATTCCATGCAGAGCACCGGCGAGGGCAGGGGGAAGAACTTGACGGTGCGGGGGGCAGCGCGGTTCAGCGAGAAGATCTCCACGTGGCCACCGGCGCCGTCCTGGCCCCCACCAACCTGCCGGGGAGAAAAATGTGGAAAAAATGATTTTTTTGTTTCCTTGTTTGTTTGTGGAATATTTCCCCTCCCACCGGCCTGGTTGGGCCCCGCTCACCCAGAGGTAGCCGTGCGGCAGCGAGGTGCTCACGGCGGAGAAGCCCAGCAGTGAGGACTGCACCGGCGCGTGCACGGCGGCGGCGAGCTGGGGAGTGGGGCAGCGTCAGCCAGACAAAAGGGGCCTTTTCTCCCGGGTTTCATCCCCAAAACACCCGCTTGTCCCCTCCTTCCTGCCCCCAAAATACCCGTTCCATCCCTTCCTTCCTGCCCCCAAACACCTGCTCCATCCCCTCCTTCCCACGCCCCAAACACCCGTTCCATCACCTCCTTCCTTCACCCAAACACCCGCTCCATCCCCACCTTCCTGCCCCAAAACACCCGCTCCGTCCCTTCCTTCCAGCCCCCAAAACACCCGCTCCATCCCCTCTTTCCCGCCCCAAAACACCCGCTCCGTCCCCTCCTTCCTGCCCCAAAACATCCGCTCCGTCCCCTCCTTCCAGCCCTCAAAACACCCACTCCGTCCCCTCCTTTCTACCTTCCAAACACCCGCTCCGTCCCCTCCTTCCTGCCCCCCAAACACCCCCTTGTCCCCTCCAAGCAGCAGATGCTGGGATTTGTGTCACCTGCAGGTCGAGGGCCTTGCAGGAGAAGGCAGGCACGTGGCAGGACAGGATGGGGCACCAGAAAGGCGCTTTGCTCTTCTTGTCCTCGTCAGGACAGAGCCAGCCGGGCTGGTTCTCCTCCCCTGCAGGAAGAGGCAGCAGCTTCAGGGGCTTTAAAAGGTGAAAAACCCGGCGGGGCGGGAAAAAACACTCGGATGCTGGCAGGTATCAGCGTTTCAGGATGCGAACAGAGCGCAGGAATGGGGGTTCCTATTAGCATATGAAAAGGCATGTGCTTTTATATATATATGTATATATATATATATATATATATATATACACACACACACACACACACGATATCTATTTATATATACACATATTTATATATGAAGGAAAAAGGGCTGTAACATGTTTCTTTGCATCAGGTTTTAACGCAGTAGCATGTCCAAAGTCATGGGCACATTATTATGCTCTGGGCTCCCCACATTAAAAAAAAAAAAAAGAAAAAAAAGTCACTCATCAGGCTTCTAACAGCAAAAAATCCCCCCCAAAAATCACTACAGCCCAGGGAGGAGGGGAACCCCATGTTCCGATATGATTTCAAAGCTGCTCGACACGCGGTCACTCCGCGGCGCTACTCACGCAGCCCAAGCTTGGCCAAGTGCAGACGGTTGACCCAGGAGATCTTGCTCAGCGGGTTGGGCGTGATGAAGACCACCATGAAGCTGATGGGCCGGCCGGACCTGGGGCAGGGCAAAGGCACCCCGTTCAATCCGAGTCACCCGATGGAGACGGGGAGGTCGGAGCCAAACTGGCCCCGCACTCACTTGTCCGGCTTGCCCGGGAGCAGGAGGCGGAGGCGGCACTTGTTGGCCGAGTGGATCTCCTCCTCCTTCACCCTCATCATCCTCTGCAGGGCCAAGCACCAGTCCTGCGCCACCGTCATGTTCAGGTTCTGCAAAAGGAGGAATAACCCCCGACACCCCAAAAATCAATCCATGGCAGAGGTGCTGGCACCAGGAGGACTCCCGCGGCTTGTGGGAGTTGTCTGAACCAACCATCACCAACTCACCATGGCGGCCACCTTGGGGTGGAGGAGCCAGGGCTTCCACATTTCCCATTTGCAGGTTGCAATTAAAAAAAAATAAAAGAAAAAAAAAAAAAAAAGGGCCATCAGCTAGGCTGGAACCTACCTGGTAGGTGCCGTGGAGCGTGCTGATGAGCAAGGTGATCTGCTCCACCACCGCCAGGTCCTTCTGCAAGTCCTGCAGCTCCTGGAAGAGCCGCGGCGGCCCCAGGTAGACCTTGTCTTGGGAGGAAAGTGAGTGGTGGGAGGAGGCAGGAAGCTCCTCGCCCCAGCAGGGATGAAGGGCACCACGCGAGGAAGAGGAGCCCGCAGAGCGGGAACTGCCTGTGGCCACTCACTGTGGGATGCCTGGCTGGTGGCCGGGTGCTTCCTGGCGTTGTGGCCACTGTGGCCACCCGCGTGGTCCTTGTCGTGGCCGCTCTCCTGGCCCACCTCTACCACCTGCACCTGGGGCAGCGCCGTGCTCCACTTCACCACGTACTTGGGGCCCAGCGGCACCAAGCTGCTGATCTCCAGCTGCCCCCTGCCAAGGGAGGAGACACCGGGGAAAAGATGAAAAATAAATAAAACAAAATGAAATAATAATAAAGAAGCCCAGCAAAATAACCCAGGCAATGACCCATGCAGCACCCCAGCCCAGTGAGCAGCCCCTCCGGTTAGTTGGGATTGCACTGTTGGGTTGCAAGCTTCTGGGTGGCCAAAAAACAATAAATCAGAGCACGTCACACTCGAGTCCTACCTTGAGTTCACAGGCCTAGAAGGGGAAGGAGGGAAAAAAGGTTTCATGAGGATTTGCACTGCTTTGCAAAGAGCTGGTTTGCAGCACGGGAGAGGAGGAGAGGCCCCAGCACTGTTTCTAGCGTCCTCCTCCACCCAACCCCATCGTGCAGGCTCCTCCTGGACCCGAAGCATGGGGCGGGTTGGCCAAGGCAAACTAAACCTGGGGGAATGGCCCCAAAACAGTCGCTTGGATGACTGTCGGGGCGGCTGCTTTGCAATGGCAGCCCTTGGATATCTGCTGGGACATCAGGAGGTGTCCGAAGCCATCTGTGAAACCTTTGGAAGACCCATCAGTGAGGAATATGCCCTGATCAACGAGTGTTTCACCTCAAGGCTGGTGTGTGACATTTGAGGTGTCGAGGCACTCCGACCTACTTGAAGTTGATGTTGGCGCAGACCAGCATGTCGTTGAGCAGGAAGACCTTGCGTTCCTTGGACTTGAGCAGCTGCCCCCGGTCGCCGTAGACAGTCTCCGTCAAGGTCTCGCAAAGCAGGAGCTGTCGCTGGCCCGAGCTCAGCAGCTGCAGACACGAGAGAGACGGTGGCAAAATGGCAACGTCAGTCCCTGAATCCGAGGCTGAAACCCTCCCGAAACCATCAAGTGGCCATTGGGCTCCAGCTTTCCCTCTGGAGTGGAAGGAGGGTTTCTCCTGGGCCAGGTTTCGCCCACCTTGTTGAGGCCACTGCGATCGCTGAGGCTCTTGCCCAGCTGCTGGATTTCGGCCACCTGGTCGGCCAAGCGCTTCTGCTCGTTGAGCTTCTCAGCCAACGTCTCCAACTCAGTGAGGGCCAGCTGCAGAGAGAGCCGATCCGCATGGCCCTTGGGAGTGTTTTTCAGCATGTCCTGGACAGGAAAAGGTAGGGATGAAGAAGCAGGGACAAGGCTGAAGGCTGTTGACCCCAAACGGCAGGGATCTTCTCTTGTACTCAACTTGGCCATACCTGCAGTAGCAGAATGAACTGCGGGAACCGCTGGATGGGCTTCACCATGAGCCCGTAGAGCGTGACCCGGTCAGCACTGGCCATCTGCCGCTTCTGCCAGGAGAGGAGGCACCCATGGTTGTCCAACCCCGGGGAGCTCTAGCCCCCAGCAGCACCCTGGGGACTTCCTGATCCACCCAGGGACCTGGTGATGATCATGGACGAGATGGCCTCCACACCACCTGCATCCCTGCACCGGGTCCTGCCAACCCTCCCAACACCACCCAGAAGGCAGATAGAGCCCAGAACAGTCACGTCAACCCCAAACAGAGGTGAGAAGCAGGAGCACCCACCTTGAGGAACTCGAGGAAGGCAGGCTTGGTGAGACAGGCCTTCTTGATGAGGGACATGGCAGCAGTGAAGTTGTTGACATAATCGCTGTACACATCCAGCACCATCGACTTGGAGAACTGGGGGCATCGAAACGGGGGGTGGTTAGAGCTACCTCAGGGCTGGTTTTGGAGGTTTCTCCTCTGGGTTTCCAGGCTGCTGCCCATGGGCTGCTCTTGCAACACAACCACGTGCAGCAGCTCCCAACAAGACAAGATCTGGTCCAGCTACCGGTCCACCCCCAGCACCAGGGTGCAGAGGAGACGTGCATGAGGCTCATGCATTTTTGGTGGCCACAAGACCTTGGGAGGATGGAAGATCCCCAAAGTACCCGACCACTGCGTCCTCCTACCGAGGCCACGAAGAGGTCCCCAATCTTCTCAGTGGCATCCCACTCAGCCACGCGGGAGGCCAGGGCGATCTGGAACATGGAGTGGCACTGCAGGATCTCCTTGAGACGGAAGAACACCAGCTGGCACTTCCTGGCGCTCAGCACCTTGGGCTCCATCTCCAGCAAGGGGTTCCTGTAATCCTGCGGGACGGGTGGTGCCATCAGCGTTAGTCAACCCTGTCCTCCAGCGCTACAAAAAATCCCCCAAAATAAGGGGTGGGCACAGATGATACCTGCAGGATGCGCTTCAAGGAGTCCACGTAGCTCCTCTCGCTCTGCACGATGGAGCCCAGGATGTGCCGCCGAACTACCTGCAAGGGCATATGGGCACTAATGGAGCCTGTGTGTCCGTGTCCGCCGGGTCCGGGCACGGGAAGTGCTGAGGGAGGGGGATGTTGCGCAATTCCCGCAATGGGGAAGCGCCGGGCGGACCTGCTGGGGGCTCAGCCCCGCGGGCATGGGGCTCAGCTCCGGTGGCGGGTGCTTCATGTCCGAGACCGTCACCTCCAGGAAGCCCGTGTCCTCCTCCTCCGAGTCACCTGCGCGGCGGACACCCCCCACCAAAACAAATCGCACCAACAGCGGCTTTTTTTGCAGCAAAACCACTGCGGGGCATGGGGACCCTGGGGCAGCGCTGCCGCTGTCTGGCTCTGGCCGCTGCCGAGCTGACACCGGACACCAGCGGCATGAGTCAGCCCTGGGAAGCAAGCGCTGGCACCGGCGGGGGGGACATGAGGCCACTGGAGCCCCCACTGCCCTCCAACTCCCCCAAAAAGCCCCTGGGACCAGCGGGAAAGAAGGAGCAAAGCCACGAGCAGGGGAAAAAATAAAGACATATTTAAAAAAACTACTCAAGCGGGGAGGGAGGGAGGGAGGAGGGGAGGAAGGGAGAGCGCAGCTGCCCTTACCCGAGGCCGAAGCAGCGGAGGAGGAGGAGGGCGAGCGGGCCAGGGCGCCGTCGGCGTCCGCCCGTCTCCTCCACATGCCGCATCGCCCGCTAGAGCAGCTTCCCCTTTCCCCCCGGCCCCAATCCCATCCCGGTCGAGCGCAGGGGAGGGCGCAGAGGCGGCCCCGGCAGCTGCCCGGAGCGCCGCGGCCCCCTGACCTTTCTCCTTCCCCTAATTTTGGAAAAGGGAGGATCAGCCGGGGCTGGTGGCAGGGGAGGGACGACAACGTCAGCTCGGCCGGGGGACGCGGGCGGAGGAGGACAGCGAGCAGGAGTGCACTTGCTCGGGAGGGGAAGAAAAAGCTTTAAAAAATTAAAATACAAAAGAATAAACCAGTACAAGCATGAAAGTTAAAAGGAATGTGGATCTCTACAGATGCACGAATTATTTTGGAGGAGGAAAAAAAAAAAAAAAAAAAAACAGCCTTGCCTTTGCTCAGAGAGGCAGAAGGGGTGTGAGCCCGGGCGCTTTCTTGCGACTCACCCGGCACCTCTTTCCGCTGCAGGAAGGTGACCTTCCTCATGACGGCGATCTTGGTCTTCTCCAGCCCGTCCTTGGTGCCGCTCTTGGCGGCCTTCATCAGCTGAGTCATCTGCCGAGAGTTGGGAGAGCGGCTGGAGGCAGCCGAGGGCATTTCGGACCCCGATAGCGTGCGCCAGAGCCCTATTTTTTGGGGCATTGGCAATTCCTGGCTCTTGTCGCCCAGTGGGAGCCAGGGAGACGTGATGGCTCCGGCGTTCGTGAGCGGCACGAGGACGCAGAGCGGGTGAGGAGGTGGCTGACGCACGAGCGGGCAGCAAGAAGCAGCAGGGAGGTGAGGAAAGAGCGAGAAGCGCGCCCTGGGCGAGCTTAATAAAATAAAATATGACGGAAAAAATCACCCCAAAAGACCCCCGGAGCAGCTCGCCCGCCGCAGCGAGTGGCCACACGTGCTCTGACCGCCTCAACACGGCAGCCGCGAGCGCGCCGCGAGCGCTGCCCCTCGCCCGGCCCGGAATCGGGGATGGGAAGGGCGGCGCGAGGTGGCTCCGCAGGTACCTTCCAGTCGTACTTGTGCTTCAGCTCCTGCATGTCTCTCCCCCCAACTCTTAACGCCAGGATGTCCCGCTTAGTCCTGGCGTATCTCTCCTTTAGCCTATGGAGGTCTGGAGAAAGCTGGGCCCCCAAAGCAAAGGAGAAGCGGCAGCACGGAAGAGAGGGCAGAGAAGAGAGAGGCAGCAGGTTAAGCAGCCCAAAAGCACCAGGAAGAGAAACCCATCCGAAAGCGGCAGTGGGATATGGGGGAAATAAGTGCGGGAAAGCGGCGTCCCGGCGCAGCACACTCGCTTGCGCGTGGTCTCTGGTTTAAACACGTTAGGAGGGAAAAAAGCAACATGGGAAGGTGGGAGCTGACAGTATCCGCAATATGGGATGGAAAGGGGCTGGAAAGCGCTTGGGAAGCGCTTGTTTCTCCCAGCGTGGGAATGTCGCTGTTACCTTGGGCTGGAAGGAGGCCCGGTGCTTGATGGGCTCGGCCTCCGGCTTGGCCTCCTCGCCCGAGTCCTCGCTGTAGCTCTCGAACTCGCTGGAGCTCCAGCCCAGCTCCTCCGCGTCCCGCGGCGCCTCGTCCCCGCGCTGCACGTCCTCATAGATCAGGCTGCGCTCCGGCCCTGCCGCAGCATCCCGAGGATCTCAGCACCGGCTCCAGGGATGCATGGCACGTAGAGGCCAAATGGGGGGATTTTGCACTGGGAATTTAGTTTATTGGGGGGATTTTCTTCCAGAAAACTCAGTCATTGGGAGGATTTTCCTTCCCTACCCCTTGCCTTTATTGGAAGCTGCCGTGCAAGCTGCACCTGGGATTATCCTGCTCCATGCAGATGCACCCCCTTCCCGAGGAAGGGATAGAAGAAAAGCTTCTTGGGCTGCATTAATACACCCAGTTGGGGCTATAACCCAGCTCATCCATCAAAAAAAAACACTGGAAAAAAAGCTGTTCTGCATCCCAGGAGCCGTATTTAACCCCAGGTGGGAGGAAATCACTGCGTCGGCGCCTTTGGGAGCTGCAGCTGTGCGGAGCTGTGACGTTCCCAATCCCCGGCCCACCTGGAGCGGGAGCGACTGCCGGGATGCAGCCCCCCGGCTGCTGACTGCGGATTATTTGATCTCACTGGCGGATGCTGCCAGACAGCCTGGAGCCCGGCTCGGAGCAGGGGTTTAAGGGGGAGGCGGAAAGCTGAAGTGGGGCTGGAGAGCCCCTCTGTGATTTATAAAGCGCTGGGAATTACGGGAAAGAAAAGCAACCTCAGATGCTTTTGATCACCCCACTCTGTGCCTCAGTTTCCCCACCCGTTAAGTGACGCTGGTCCCTACCGTCCTGCTCAGCCCCGAGGTTCTCGCAGGGGACGTCGTCGTAGATGACGTCCTCCTCCACGGCGGGGAACGCGAAGCGCTCGCCTGCGGAGTCAGGAGCGGGAACGAGTGGAAACGGCCCTGTTCCGGCCCCAGAATGGTGCTGGCAGTGAGGGATTCACATGGAAAGCTCCCAAATCCCCCTCAAAGCCTGGTGGGGACGCATCGTCACCCAGGTGCCCCTACCTGGGTGGCAGCTTTCGCTCTCGCAGAGGGATGTGCCGGAGCCGGCCTCGCCGTTGCTCACCACCGAGAATTGCCTGAGGGAAGGAGGGATGAGCTGGAGTTTTTCCTTTGTGTCCAGAAAGGTCTCCTGGCCTGGCCTCCTTGGCTGCAGGTGGATTCCGGGGCCCAGGGTCCCCAGCCCGGGGGTCAGGGTCCCTATTCTGGGGCTGCGGTCCCTACCCTGGGTTTGGGGTCCCTACCCTTGGGTCGGGGTCCTGGGGTCCCTACGCTGGGTTTGTAGGCCATGTCTTGGGGTTCAGGTGCGTCTGTGGGGGTCAATGTCCCTACACGGGGCTCACAGTCCCATTCTGGGGTTCAGAGTCGCGACCTCTGTCCTGTCCCGGGACCCTATACTGCGGTTGGGGTCTCTATCTTGGACTTCAGGGTCTGTATTCTTGGGGTTTGGGGTCCCGGGCTGGTCTCCATCCTGGGATCAACGCTGGGGCGCCAGACAGCCCTCCCTTATCCCATGTGGCGACTGCTCCCTTTGCTAGTGTTCCCTTTGGGAAAGGGTCAGGAGCATCATGGGATGGACGCGGAGCTGCCCAAGGATGCGCCAGAGACCCCGACATGGAGGAAAGGTCCCGCGGGCGCCTCGCTTACTCGTCCTGGGCCTGCGTCGCGGTGGCTGTGGAGACACAAGTGGGGAGGAAGGCGGTGGGTGCCAGCACCCGGGATTGTCCCGGGACGTCACTGCAGGAAGGGCTACGGCAGCGGGCACCTTACCTGCATCACCAGCCTCCGCATCCTCCTCCTCTTCCTCCTCCTCCTGGCCAGCCTCCGAGGCGAAGGCTTCGCCGGGCTCTTCCTCGGCCTCCGCGGGGCTGCCGGCACCTACAGCAGGGCTCAGCGCAGGGCGGCACGAAGCCATGACCCCGGCGAGGGGCGGGCGCCGCCGGGACCCCTGCCCGCCGCTCCGCTGTGGGGCAGGGACGGGCATCAGGAGGGGGGATCTGGCCCCCGCTGCGGCTGACCCTGGCGCACGATTTACCCCATACAGGGCCCCCGCTATGCATGGCCAATTTGCCCCACTGCACGGCCGGTTCCCCATGCACATCCAGTTCCCACCATGCAGGGCCAATCGCCCTTGTGCGCAGCCAGTTCACCCCATTGCACAGCCAATGCACCCCATATATACACAGTTCCCCCGTGCAAGGCCAATTTTCCCCATTGCACAGCTAAGTCCTCACGTATATGTCCAGTTCCTCCGTTGCACAGTCCATTCCCCTGCGTATGACCAGTTTGTGCCATTACATGGCCAGTTCATCCCGTGCACGGTCAGTTTGCAAGGCTACATGGCCAATTCACCCTGTACACAACCCGTTCACCTTGTCCATGGCCAATTCACCCGGTTACATGGCCAGCTTGCCCTGAGCGTGGCCAGTTCCCCTTGCACATGGCCAGTTTGCCCTGTGCACAACCAGTTCTCCCCATGCGCAACAGATTCACGCTGTTGCATGGCCAATTTGCCCCATGAACAACCAATTTGCCCGTGCATGGCCAGTTCACCCTGTGCATGGCCAGCTTGCCCCATGCACAACCAATTTGCCCTGTGTGCGTGGCCCATTTGCCCTGCGGCATGGCCAGCTCACCCCATGCATGGCCAACTTGCCTTGTATATGGCCAACTTGCCCTGCGTATGGCCAGTATCCCCTGAGCATGGGCAATTCGCCCCGTGCACAACAAATTCGCCTTCTCATGGCCAGTTTGCTCTGTGTGTAGCCAGTTTGCCCTGCTGCACCGCCAGCTTCGCCCTTGCACGGCCAATCTGCCCTGTGCATGGCCAATTCCCACTGAGCAGAGCCAATTCCGCCCCCATCCACAACCAGTTTGCCCCGTGCATGGTCCATTTGCCCTCTTACATGGCCAACTTGCCCTGTGCATGGCCATTTCCCCTCAATCACAACAAATTCACCCTGCACGTGGCCAATTCACCCTGTGTGCAGCCAGTTTGCCCCATGCACGGTTAATTCACCCTGTTTCATGGCCAGTTCATCCCTTGCACAGCCAGTTTGCCCCGTGCACAAACAATTTGCCCCGTTTGCTCTGTTGCATGGCCAGCTCGCCCCATGCACGACCGATTTGCAAGGCTGCATGGCTGATCCAGG
This sequence comes from Crypturellus undulatus, assembly GCA_013389825.1. Taxonomy (NCBI): domain Eukaryota; kingdom Metazoa; phylum Chordata; class Aves; order Tinamiformes; family Tinamidae; genus Crypturellus; species Crypturellus undulatus. The sequence goes on along the minus strand of VWPW01008696.1, from coordinate 62,907 downwards.
GTGTTTAGGCCCTGCCGGGCACTCCTGCTCGCTATCCACATCCCCCTCCAAAACGCCCGAGCTGCCAGCGCGCCGTGTCACCACGAGCGGGCAGAGTGGGGCCCAGGGCAGGGAGGAGGAAGAGGGCAGGAATGAGGAAGACCGGGCCAGAACAGGTGGAGAAATCATTAACTTCCCCCAAATGCCACGGTCGATTGGATCTCCGCCTGGCTCGGCAGACAGAGGAGGAAAAACCCAGCGAAATCTCCCCACGCCGCCAGCTGCAATCCTCCCGTGCCCACAGGCTGCAGATGCAGTTTTGCAAAATTTTGCAAAAAAAAAAAAAATCCAAACTTTGAAAAACGTGTTGCAATAATCATCAGGAAAAAGAAAAATCCCAAAAAGCACTTCGTAAAAAAACACTTCTGCCCCAAGTGGAGAAAGGCTGGCTCCTTTCCCACTGCCCCAACCACTCCATCCCACTCCGAGCCTGCTGCTGCACTGAGAGGTGAAGGGTGATTTCCCTGGGAAGCCAGAGATGCTTTTCCCTCCTCATATCCCTTTTCCAGGCATCCTGTGATGCTGGAAGCGCTGGGCAGGTGGCACCTCCCCTCATCTCCTTGCAACCCCAAACACCCCAATGCCCAGGAAAACAGCCCCAAAAATTTACCTGCATCCCAGGGAGAGGCAGCCTCCCAAACCGGACTTTTTCCGCATAAATCCGATCCCCTCCCGGCTCCTTGGCAGCTTCCCGACCTAGCCAGCTCAGGCTCCCTGGCCAGTTCCACCGCTCCCCACCCCGGAAAAACGCCCATAAACCGCCCGCGCGCGGGGTGTGGGCAGAACCACGGCTGCCCGGGCAGCTCCTCGCTCACCTTCTCCCAAAGGAGGCTTTGGGGCCCATTTCGGCTTTTTAAATACATATATATGTATATATACACTTTTTTTTTTTTTTTCCCCAGCAGTGATGCTGTCCAAACTGTCCCCTGTCTGCAAATCCAGCCCTGCTAGGATGGCCAAAATGAGCGAAATTATTGCAAAACAGAGCCTTTTTTTGGAAGACAGATTTACAAGCCGCCCTCTCTGGCTTTTGCCTTGCTTTTCTCCCCGCAAATCCGCATTTCTCGTTGGCTTCTCCCGCGCCACTCAGCAGCGACAACAAAAGATCCCAGCACTCAAAACGCTGGTTTGTTTTTTCAGCGGTGCTGCTCGACCGGAAAAAAAATTGAAAAAAATATCTCGGCCTTTTCATGCTATGAGAAAATGCAAACAGGAGGGAAAAAGAAGGAAAATGGTAGGAAAAAACAGAATACAAAAATCAGGTTTATGTCGCTTAAAAGCCATCTGGCCGCTTGCTGGCGCGCGGCCTTGCCCAGGCGCTTCTGCATCCGGGGAGGCCGCTGGGGTCGAGGGAAAACCCATGGGAAAACGGGGCTGGCGGGAAGGCCCCCGCGCAGCACAAAGCAGCCTCTTCCCAGCAGGGTGCCAAAAACGCAAGGAAATTTCATTCTTCTCAGTGTAGATTCAGTTTAAAAGGGATTTAAACCCCCCCGCAAGGCTCCAGCTCAGCCTCCCGTGCTGCAATCCCAGTGCAGGAATAGCTCGGCCACGGCTCCGGCACAACCGGCGCTGGGAAGGGCCCCGGGTGCTGCTAAAAACGGCCCCGGGGGAGGATTGGGAGCAGGTGGTTGGGCCCAGGGCAAAGAAAGGAGGCAATCGGAGCATGAGGAATAACCCCCCGGCAGCAAGGATGGAAACAGACAACGAAACACGAAAACACACACCCAAAAACACCCGAAACCATCCCAAAACACACATCCAAAAACACACAAAAACACCCAAAACACACAAAGTCCCCCAGAAAGTGGCCGGGTTTGGCTGGAGACAGGGCCTGGATACAAACTGGGAGCGTCAGTAGACAGAAATAAATAGGTATAAATAGACACAGAAACAAAGCCAGGTATAACTGACACGGATGGATGATACACAGAGAGATGATACAGATATAGCGATAATATAGGGGTAGATTAAATAGAGATAGGGGACAAAGACGAGCTACAGAGATGATACAGATGATGTAAAGATAGAGATCGGGATACAGATGATAGAGATACATAGATAGAGATAGATATAGAGGATACAGAGTTATAAATAGAGATACAGAAATATAAATACAGCTATATAGAGATATACAGAAAGATATAATATAGAAACAGATACATATAAAGAGACAGAGATACAGGTGCAAATACAGATGATACAGATATAAATGATACAGAGATAGGGATATAAAGATATAAATGTAGTTATATATAGAAATATATATGTATGATAGATATAGATAGATATAGAAGATAGACAGATATATAAAAGGAGATATAGATACAGCTGTAGATGCAGGTGACACAGAGATGGAGACACAGATAAAGGCAGAGGTGACACAGGGGAGGCGGGGGCAGCCGGGGGAAGTGACAGCGTGGGTTCGGGTCTGGGTGCGGGCCCGGGTTAGGGTGTGGGTGCAGGTTCGGGTGCGGGTTCGGGTCTGGATGCGGGTCCGGGTTCAGGTTCGGGCACGCACGGCCGATGCGGCCGGGCCCGACGCGGCCTCCCAGGAAAGGGGCGACCCCCCCGTCCCGTCCCGTTCCGTCCCCTCCGGGGACCCGCGGGGCCCGCGCTGACCTGGGCAGGACGCGTGGCCCCCGGCCCCGGCTCCGCATGGGCGCGGGGGGGGTCTCCGCGGCCCCCCGGCTCGTCCTCCCGCTGCGCGAGGGCGAGTCCGTCGTTCCGCCCCTCTGTCCCTCGGTCCCTCCGCCCGCTCCAACCCAGCCCCGCCGCCAGCCGGGTAAAAAAAAAAAAAAAAAAAAGGCCGCTCGCTAATCCCGCCTCGGGACGGAAGGAAGGAAGGAAGGAAAGAAGGACGGACGGACGGACGGACGGACGGACGGAAAGGAGGAAGGAAGGGGAGGACGCGGCGGCGCCGATTCCTCCTCCCGCGTCCCCCGGGATGCGCCGGCACCGATCCGCATTCCCGCCCCCCCCGCTCCCTGGGGCAGGACGCCTTTTCCTGGATGGATCCAGGACACTTTTTCCTGGATGGATCTCTCCCCCGCCGCCCCCCAGCAGGGTTTTCCTCCTCCAAAAGGGTCGCCTCCCTCGCCCCGGTTTAACCCCCTGTGCGCCGGACCTGTCTCTCCGCCCTCCCTTAATCCCTGGCTTTTGCCTCCTCGGGGATCCTGGTAACCTCCGACCTGCAGTGGGAGCTTCCCGAATTCCCAAGCGAGCAGGACCTTTGGCAGCCCCATTCCCAAGGTTCTGCATCGCTGTGCAGCACTTACCCCCTTTCAGGCTCCTGCCGGTCTCTCCGTGCACATCTTGCACCGTGCCGGATCTGCGCTAAGGATTGCCCCGGTCCTGGGAAAGCGCCTGGGGGGTTTTCCCACTTAAACTCAATCATTTATTTATTTATTATTAATATGATTAAAATAAAAACAAAACCAGGTGAGATAAGGCTAGCACCCAATGTTGTCCTTTGCGTGGGGCTCTGTTGGGATTTGCACCGTGGTGATCCTAAGGTTGGACCCATCTCCAACAGCAGGAGCTGTTGGGAGAGGAGTAAGGGGGGGGCGGAAAAAGAGAAAGAGGGAAAAAAACAGCAAGAGAAAAAGAAAAGAAAAAAAGGGGGGGAAACAGGAAGAGAAAAAGAAAAGAAAAAAATAAAGAAATAAAAAGGTTAAAAAACCAAAGGAGGAGAGAAAATGTAGGGAGGTGATCAGTGGGCGAACACGATGGGATGGGAACCATCCAGCAACAGGATCCATAGGGATCCAGTATTTACTTGGGATGCTGGATCCTGTTGGGAATTTCCCCCCTGTCAGCAGCCTGGAAGGGTCAGGACTGGCCAGGCCACTGCTCTGGCGCTTGGCTGGGCTGCAAAACCCGAATTGCACCCAAAGAAACTGCATCTGTCTGGACTGGACGGACCGGCCCGGCAAAGCCTCCAAACCTCGGCATTCCCTGGCGGAACCGGGAGCCTTCTCAGTTTTATTGGCTTGCTCAAGAGACAGTGCATGTGTGTGCACGGCACTGCCAGCGCCAGCGCTTGGAGGGAGCCCGTCCTTGTGGGCACGGGCACATCTGTCCTTCCTGCGTCCGGATGGGTCCGGATGGGCGGCAAGGAGCCGGGCTGGCCGTGCCCTGTGCCAGCACCGGCCGGTTTGTGGGTGTAGGAAACCCGGCCAAGCACGTTCGGCTCGTCCTGCACTCCCCGTATATGCGGGATGCTGAAGACAGTGTGGAAAATTATATGTGTTTTAATGCTAATCCCCCATATACCCTTCCTTTTGCAAACTTGCCTTTTGCACCCCATGCATTTGCAGACCTTGCTATTGCAGCCTTTGCTTTTGCAACCCCTTCCCAGAGCATCCAAAAATTACAGCCTGTCTTTTTCTTGCTTTTGCAGTCCTCCCACCCATGCAAAAGCCACCCCAAGAAGCTAAAGTAGCCTAAAATGAACAATACTGCCCGCAGCCCTCTGCAAAGCTCTTTGCAGACCCTAAACCAATGCAAAACCAAACGAGCAGCTTTTTTCATTCTGGAGTTAAAAGCACTGTAAAGGAGCATTTCCACAGTGTCTCATGTCCATCTTTTGGTGAAAAATGCCTCCCTGCAAAAAGATAGATAAATAAATAAATAAATAAATAAAATGCAAGGTGTTATCTCCCTCAGGTGCGCTCGCTGGGCCCTTTTGCACCCCAACCCCCTTGCAAAAAAATACTCCCTTTCGGCACCACAGTGGCTCATTGCAACTCAGATCCCGAATCCGCCCGCGCTCCGAGGCCTTTCCAGGTGAAAAGACATGGCAGCGTCAGCAGCCAACAGGCCTGACCGGTTCCTCCCTCCCCAGATCACCTCACCAGGCGGAAAATCAGTGAAAAACTCTGTGCTGGCGCGTCCCGTGCCTGGGGTGTTTGGGTACAGGAAAGACGGGGGAAAAAAAACACTTCCCTCCCCTCGGCCCTGGGTTTCGCCGGTCTTTTGCATCATCTCGGCCAAGCTCCGATGCTTTGGCTTTTTAGGGTTTTCTTCTCCTTAAACAACGCTGAACAAAAATATAGGCTGAGGCAAAAATATAGGGCACTGGTGACAATCCCGCCCCACCACAAACCCCTGCAAATTGCAGCAAATTCTGCTGCCCTCTGGCATGGTGAAACAGGCTGCATCTGTGGGGTGACATGTCCTGGGGGAATAGCGTCTCCAGATTGTCCCCCATTTAGTGCTAGTGCCCCGGGGAACGGCGGTGATGAAGAGACTATGTGGGGCCAGGCCTGATTTTGCACAGAATAAAAAGTTTATTTGCAAGAAGGAGCATTTTTTCCTCCCTGCAAAAGAAAATTCTCCTTGCAGGACCTTTCCTGAGTGTATCTTTCTGCCCTTGCAGAAATATTGTCCTTGCAAGATGCTTCTTGCAAGCACCGTTCCCCCTGCAAAATAAATTCTCATTGCAGGACCTCTCTTGAGAGAATATTCACTTCTACAAATATATTCTCCTTGCAAGACCCTTCCTATGAGCATCCGTCCTCTGCAGAAATGTTCTCCTTGCAAGACGCATCTTTCCTGCTGCAAATCTTGCAAGACCCCTCTCGCGAGCATCTTCCCATTCTGCCAAAAATATTCTCCCAGCACAACCCTTCTCGTGTGCATACCTCCTCTTGCAAAAATATTCCTGTAAGCACATCCTTCCCTCCTTGCAAAATAAACTCTTGTTGTGGCACCCCTCTTGAGAGCATCTTTTCTCCTGCAAAAATACATCCTTCTTGCAGGACCCTTCCTCACACCATTCGCCCCTCCTGCAAAAATATTCTCCTTGAAGACACTTCACCATGCACTTTTTTCCCCCCCCTGCAAAACACCATCTCCTCACAGGACTCTCTCGGGAGCATCTTGCAAAATCCCAAAATCCCTCCTTGCAAGAAGGGGAGTCCCTTTCCCTCCAGATCATCCTCATCCCCTCACCGGAGTCTTCCCGGCCTAAAGATGGAGCTGTGCAATTTGCAGCCACTTCCTCCGCCTTTGCTCTTTATTTAATTTTTTTTCTCCTTTTTTCTCCCCTCTTTCCTGCCCGTACATGTGTTTCTGTTTTGCATTTGTGCTGGCTGCTCGTATTTACATTTGAAGCGCATCTGGTGGGTGGGCACTAGGGGAGGAAAGGGAAGGAAAGAAAGAAAGAAAAAAACTCCCCCCCCTTTTTCTCTCTGCAACAGGAAACACCTCCAAAAAAAAAAAAAAAAAAAGGAAAAAAAGAGAAATATTGCAAAGGCCCCGAGTTGTTGCTTTTAGGCTGCGCTCTTCGACCTAAACCAAAGCGAGAACCAGGTAGAGGCTCGGGAGCGGGATGGGGGGCGCGGGGCGAAGTTTGGAGAGGGGCTTGAAGCGGGGGAAGGGGGAAGGAGAGGCGGATCCACGTGGTTTGACGGGAGACACACAGAGATCCCATTGTTCCAATCAATATAGGGAAAGGGGGGAGGAAGCACAGGCGGGGGGGGGCGGGCTGCCCCCTCCCCGAGCGCCGCCGGCAGCAGCGGCCGCGCGGGCCCCGCTTTGCTGCTCCCCCCCCAAAAAAGAAAACCCGAAAGAAAAAGCCCCCCCCCCCCTCCCGGGACCCCCCCCAAATCACCAAACAACAGCCCAAAAAAGCGGCGCGGAGGCAACGAGCAGCGAGGCCGGGCGCCCCCCGGGAGCAGGTGGGGAGGGGGGGGCGGCGCTTTTTTATCCTTTTCTTTTTTAAATTTCCCTCCGTTCTTTTTTAATTTCTCTCCACTTTTGCTTTCCCCCCCCGCCTTTGCCTTTTTTCCCCCCACACTTCTGCTTCCCCGCTCCGTCCCTCGCCCCGTCCCCTTTCGCTTCTTTTCATCATTCTTCTCGTCCCCCCCGCCAGCCCCAGCCGCTTTTGCTTTCTTTCCGCATCCCCCCCCTTTCCTCCCCCCACGGCCGCGGCGAGCGGGAGGCGGCGCAAAAAACCCTCCTTTCCCGGCTTGCCATTTTATTTATTTTCTTATATATTTTTTAACGGCGTGGTGGTGGGGGTGGTGGGGGGGGGTTGCTTTTTATTCTAATTAAATATCATTTAAGGCAAAGCCGGCTTATAAACTTTGCCGGAGCGCGGCTGCGGAGCGGGTGGCGGTGCGGGAATTATTATTA
>VWPW01008696.1:0-55497 GCA_013389825.1 Crypturellus undulatus | reverse complement strand
GCGCGCGGCCACGCGGCCGTGGTGATCTGCGAGCCCGAGCACAGCAAGGAGCGCGTGGTGAGCGCCGGCCACCCCCCCGGGCACCCCCTCCTCGTACCCCCCTCCAGACACCCTCCTCGTACCCCCTCCTTGTATCCCCCTTCTGTGCGGCCCCCCTCTAGGCACCCTTCTGTGGACCCCCCATGGACCCCTCTCTTGTGCCCCCTCCTTGCACCCGCCTCTGGGCACCCTTCTGTGCATCCCCCTATGGACCCCTTCCTTGCCCCCCCTCCACATACCCCCTCATGCACCCCCTCCTTGTACCCCTCTCCATTCACGCCCCTCCATGCACCCCATCCATGCACCCCTTCCTTGCACCCCCTCCTTGTACCCTCCTCCTTACTCCTCCTCCTTGCAGCCCTTCCATATACCCTCTCCATGCACCCCTTCCTTGCACCGCCTCCATGTACCCCCCCTCCATGCACCCCTTCCTTGCACCCCACATGCCCCCATTCTTTGCATCCCCCACTGAACCCCCAGTTCCCCCCCAACGCACGCCCTCATTGCACCCCCATTTTACCCCCGGATTGCACCTCCTCTTTGCACCTCCGTGCCCCCTGCAAGATCCTCCCCACCACATTGCACCCTTTAGGGCACCCTGTTATAACCCCTTAATGGGTCCCTTCCTGCCCCCCCCACCAGGAACCCCTTCACTGGGCCCTCCCTGGACCCTCAGGGGACCCCCTAATTTGTGTCCTCGTTGCGCACCCTTGTGTACCCCATTTCACTCCCTCCTTGCATCCCTTCATTGCACCCCCTCTTTGCACCCCACATTTGCCCCTTTGCCCTGTACCCCTTTAATGCACCCCCATTACACGCCCTGAATGTGCTCCCTAAAGCACCCCTCAAGTTGCACCCCTTAATTGCCCCCCTCAAGTTGTACCCCCAGCTGCACCCTTTAATTGCACCCAAGTCGCACCCCTTAATTGCAGCCCCTAATTTACACCCTCAACTGCACCCCTTGATTGCAGCTCCTGAAGTTATCCCCCAAATTTCCCTCCCACAATCACATCCTCATCCTTTGTCCTCTTTTGGGCCAAAAAAAATGTAAAAATAGCTTTTTTCAGGCTTTTTTCCCCCCACATTTGACCCAATTTGGGCCCGGTGGGAATTTCTCCCTGCTTGGAAAATGCCCAGCTCCAACGTACAGCAGGAGCCAGAGGTCCCCGCGCATGCGCCCCCCCTGTGCCGGCTCTGTCCCGGTGCTCCGGTGGCCGCTCCGCTTTTCCGCATGGAGTTTAGAGCTCCCTCTAACTCCCTGCTGAGCAAAAAGGGGCAAAAACGCTCCGGGTTAGGACAAAGTTGCAGCGTCCCGATGGGGACCTGGGTAATTTTCACCCGCCGTGTGAAATCCCATCCGGCGGGTGTTTTCCTGTGGGTATTTTTCCCGTGACAGAGTCATTCCTTAGATAGCTTGGTGGGAAAAAAAAATACAGCCTGCTGGTGTAACAGGATTAATGGAAAATTAATATAAAGGGGAGGATTCAGCAGCGTGTGGGGGCACGCAGGAAATTCTGCCCAGGTTTTCCCGTGGGAGCCCCAGGAAGGGCGCTTGGAAATGCCAGAGAAAATGGGAGCTCTGACATCCTTCCCCCCACGATTCCTGGGGCGATTAACAAAATCCCATCAGAATAAACCCAGTTCTCCCGGCGAGCCCCTGGGGCCGCTCCACACGACTCCAAGGAAGTCAATGGGAGTTTCCCCTTGCTCTTCCTCCCCGTTTGCAGAAACTTGAAGGCTCCAAGTGCCGGGGGCAGCTGCTGATTTTTGGAGCCACCAACTGGGACTTGATCGGCCGCAAAGAAGTGCCTAAGCAACAAGGTTAGTGGCGGAAATATACAATAAAAATATATATGTATTTATATTCATAGAATAAATATAAGCATAATAATAAAGTTGTAATAATAATGGTATAATAATAAAAAGATGTAATAAGTACAAATATTTTTATATCTAATATCTTAATATCTAAATATTAAGCATATATAGTGCATATATAAATACTATTTATATGTATATATAAATGATAGTTATTTAAATATATATTTTTTCTTTTTCTTACTTTAATTGCTTATTGCAATATATATATTTAATATTTTTTCCTTATTCAAAAAATTATGAAAAAATATATGTTTTCTGCTGTTTCTCTGTCCCCGTGCAGTGGCTTACCGCAACCTGGGCCAGAACCTGTGGGGGCCGCACCGGTACGGCTGCCTTGCGGGGGTGCAGGTGCGCACGGTGGTGTCAGGCCCCTGCGCCGCGCACAGCTTGCTCATCACGGCCGAGGGGCGGCTCTGGAGCTGGGGTGAGAAAACACAACAAAAAAACCCACTTTTTTTTTTTTTTTGAAATTTTTTAGGTGAAAAAAATAACTTTTTTTTGCCCCCTGCCAGGGCGCAATGAGAAGGGGCAGCTGGGCCACGGGGACACGAAGCGCGTGGAGGCGCCGCGGCCCATCGAGGTGCTGGGCGGCGAGGCCATCGTGCTGGCGGCGTGCGGCCGCAACCACACGCTGGCCCTCACCGGTAGGTCCGCGGGGACGGCGGGGACGGCGCGAGAGCTGCCCCTGCCCCACGTTCACCCCGTCCTTGTCCTTGTCCCTGCAGAGAGTGGCTCCGTCTTTGCCTTCGGCGAGAATAAGATGGGGCAGCTCGGCCTCGGGAACCAGACGGACGCCGTGCCCAGCCCCACGCAGGTAGGACGCCCCTTTGTGCTTAGGAAGTATTCATTATTTATTTGTCTTTTTGGGCCTCGAGTCGAAAAGCTGCAGCCGAGCAGGATGCGGCCATCTTCACCCCCCGTGTCGCTGTTTTTTTGTGGATTTCTTCTTGGTTTGAGTGGACTTCTTTCTTTCCTGTAACCAAAACAAGAAGTGCCATGGGGAAAAAAGTCCTCCCCGAGTTTGGGAGGGTTTGGGAAAATCTCCTGGTGGCTCCAGGGTGCCTTTCGCAGTTCTGAGCTCCGTCCCTTGCAGATCATGTACAACGGGCAGCCCATCACCAAGCTGGCATGCGGGGCTGAATTCAGCATGATCATGGACTGCAAAGGGAACCTCTACTCCTTCGGCTGCCCTGAGTATGGCCAGCTGGGTATGTGTCCTGACAGCGAGAAAAATACACTGGATACGTGTGTGTGTGTGTATATATGTATTTGACCCTCTTATCCCTATCGTTCTCTTTTTCCTCTTCTTCCTCTCCCCTCCCCTCCCCTCTCCTTTCTATGTTCTATTCTATATTCTGTTCTAACTTTTATTCTATTTTCTTCTATTCCATCCCCGCCGTGCGGCGCAGGGCACAACTCGGACGGCAAGTTCATCGCGCGGGCGCAGCGCATCGAGTACGACTGTGAGCTGGTGCCCCGGCGCGTGGCCATCTTCATCGAGAAGACCAAAGATGGCCAGATCCTGCCCGTGCCCAACGTGGTGGTGCGCGACGTGGCCTGTGGGGCCAACCACACGGTAAAGCGGCTCCCGCGGCCTCTCGCTCATGTGCACCAAGCTGCACCCGGGCTCCACTCGAGCACCCGCCCGCCCATGTGTCCCCCAGCTGGTGCTGGACTCCCAGAAACGCGTCTTCTCCTGGGGCTTCGGTGGCTACGGGCGCCTGGGCCACGCGGAGCAGAAGGATGAGATGGTGCCGCGGCTCGTGAAGCTCTTCGACTTCCCGGGCCGCGGGGCCACACAGATCTACGCCGGCTACACATGCTCCTTTGCCGTCAGCGAGACAGGTCGGGCTGGCGTCCGCGCGCGCACGGGGCCGGGAGGGCACACGGCCAACCCCTGGCTCTGTGCCCCGCAGGAGGCCTCTTCTTCTGGGGAGCCACCAACACGTCGCGCGAGTCCACCATGTACCCCAAGGCGGTGCAGGACCTCTGCGGCTGGCGCATCCGCAGCCTGGCCTGCGGGTGAGCGCTGCGCCCGGGGCCCGCGCGCCCTCTTGTCGCTGTGCAGCCAGGAATGCTGTCCTGTCCCATGACGTTCCATCCCGTCCCATCACGTCCTGTCCCATCCTATCGTCCCATCATACCCTGTCCCTTCCCGTCCCATTGTCCCATCGTACCCTGTCCCGTCCTGTCCCGTCCCACTGTCCCATCATACCCTGTCCCATCCTGTCGTCCCATCGTGTCCCATCCCATTGTGTCCCGTCCTGTCCCATGGTGCTCTGTCCCGTCCCATCGTGCCCTGTCCCATCCTGATCCATCACGTCCCATCCCATTGTACCCTGTCTTATTCCGTCCTGTTGTCCCCTGTCCCATCCCATCATGTCATATCTCATCATGTCCTGTCCCATCCCGTGCCATCACGTCCTGTCCCATCCCATCATCCCATCGTATCCTGTCCCATCCCGTCCCATTGTGCCCTGTCCCGTCCCATCCTGTCCCATCGTCCCATCGCGTCCTGTCCCGCCCCATCCCATCGCATCCCATGCCATTGTACCCTGTCTTGTCCCATCCCATCATGTCACATCCCATCCCATCATGTCCTGTCCTATCCCATTGTATTGTGCTGTATCATATCCCGTCCCATCCCACTGTATTGTACCATATTCCATGCTCTCCTATATAATAAAACCTCCCCCAAACCCTCCTTTTCCCAACATCTTTTCTGACGCTCTCTCCATCCCGCTGCTGATTGCGACTTTCCAGGCTTGGGAAGGCGTCTGCCTTCAGGGCATCCCCACTCACCCCCCACACCTCCAAATCACTGCTTTTCCACCCAAATTATTGTGCCTGGACAGGAATGTCCTGCAGAAACATGCTTGTCCCACGTTTTTCCCCGTGCCACTTTCATGTGAGCCCCTTTCCTTGGCCATGTCCTGCCCAAGAGGCTCAGTATTTTAATTATATATATGTAATTATATATATAGCATATGTAAATACTGTATATATACCTTTAAAACATACTATATAAGTTACAACTTTAAAATGCTTTAATATATTTCTATATTCTATGTAATAATTATATATTTTACCTTATAAATATAAATCCAGATTTACATTTCCCCTCGCAGGAAGAGCAGCATCATCGTGGCGGCTGACGAGAGCACCATCAGCTGGGGCCCGTCGCCCACCTTTGGGGAGCTGGTAAGGGCTTCCTGGGATGCGCCGGGGCGGGATGAGGGCAGCGGCACCGGGATTGTCCTGCTCACGGCGCCGCCGCTCGGCGTCCACAGGGCTACGGGGACCACAAGCCCAAGTCGTCCACGGCGGCCCAGGAGGTGAAGACCTTGGACGGGATCTACACGGAGCAGGTGAGGCCGGTGCCTGGCCCGGCTCCGGCTCCTACTGGGAATGGGCAGGAAAACCTCTCCTGCGCTCTCACTCCCTGCTTTTCCCCATTGTTTTGGGGAAAACGCGCACCTGCCTGGGGGTGTGCTGAGACCTGACACACTTAAGACACCAGTGGGATCTTCCCACGCGGGGGGAAGTGGAGGCCCCCTAATCCCTAATTTATTTTTCCCATTTCTTTTTGCTCTTTTTTCCCCCCCAGGTGGCCATGGGCTATTCCCATTCCCTGGTGATCGCGCGCGACGAGAGTGACGCTGAGAAGGAGCGGCTCAAGAAGCTGCCTGAGTACAACCCGCGCACGCTGTGAGGCGCCGGCCGGCCGCTTCCCAAGCCCCGTGCCGACCTCTCCCTCCCTTTTCCGAAGCGGAGGCTCCTGGGGCAGGGAGGAAACGCATCCCGCTCGGAGCAGGGCCCTGCGGCAGACACAGGCTTTTTTTTAATTATTATTATTTTTTATTCTTTTTATTTTGCAGGGTTGGGGGGATGCGGGAGGGGATAGACAGACGGATGGAGATTTCTTTTATTTTTATTTTTTTACCACCTCCCCAGCCAGATCTCCATTTTCCCGTGGGGCAGCCGGGAAAGCAGCCGTTCCCATGGGATTCTGGGGGGCGTCTCACAAGGGCAGCTGGGGCTTTGGGTGCTCCGATGTCACGGGGAGGGTGTCTCCATTTTTTGGGGACAGACGGATGCAGATCCCGCTGAGAGGGTTTTTGGGGGGCCGGAGAGCCCCTCTGCGGTGGTTCCCCTCTGCCGCCAAGTCTCAGGGCCGCGCGGAGGCTCGAGCCCCTTTGCCGAGAGATGGCGTTAAACAGCACCGGGCGTCCCTTAAATTATAGAAAAATTATATATATATGAAATGCCAGGTGGCTTTTTTTTTTTTTTTTTTAACATTTTCTGCACCCTGGCTGCCCATCCTGGGGGGGTTCTCAGGTATGAAGAGCAGCACCCTGAAGCTTGGTGCAAGGGTTTGGCTTTCTTTTTCCCCCCTTTTTCCATTTTTCCCCATTTTTTCCTTCTTCCTCACCTCCTTCTTTTTTAAATTCTTTTCCCCATCTTTTCCCTCCCTTCCCATCCTTTCCCCTTTCTTCCTGTGTCCCTTTTCCCTTGTTTTTTCCTCCCCTTCCCTCCTCTTTCCCTGTTTTTTCTCCCCTCTTCCCCTTCCCCCTCGCTTTTTCCTTTCTTCCACCCCTTTCGCTCTCCCTTTCCCCCTTTTTCCTGCTTTTCCCTCCCTTTCCTCATCCCCGCGGCCGCGCCGCGCACTGTGCTGGAGAACCGAGGTGCCTTTTCCCGCGGAGGTGACGCCGCCGGTTTCCCGCTCCCGCCGCCGACCCGGGAGCCTTGCAGGACTTCACCGAAACCGTTACTGTTTTTTTTCCCTTCAATTTTTAACATTTCCTTTTAGGGTATTTTGGGGTATTTTTGTCTTTTGGGGTGGGGGGAATGCGTGGGGGGAAAAAAAATCTTCCAGGACCTGAAGAGCAGCCGGGCGGAGAAGTTGCACCTTTGGCTCCGGGGCCGTTTTAGCAATATTAGCCCTTTCCCGCTCGCCGTCCCGTTCCGAGGAAGGAACCTCGGGAAAGGGGGGAGGTTTCGATAGAAAATCCCAAAAAAAAAATCCATGTTCACCCTCCCCCCAAATGAACCCTGGGTGAGCGAAAGAGGAAGGGGCTCAAAATAATAATAATAAAAGAGAATAAAATCCAAGAATCCCGGAAGGGGTTTTAATCCAGGCGAGACGAAAGGTTCCTGGTTTAGCGCTGTTTCTTCTCATGGTGTTTTGTTTTATTTTTAATTTTTTGTTTCTTTTTTTTTTAATATATATATTTCTTGGAGTAAATGTTTCAAATAAACCACCGTCGTCGTCGTTCCCACCAGGCTCCATGCGCCGCCTCCCCCTAGGCACTCTGGGTTCAGCTTTCCTAAATCTAACTTTTTAATGTTATTTTTAAAATTCCTATCTTTTTTAGTCATATTTTTTTTATAATATATCTGAATTTGTTTTACTTTAAAAAGTTTAAACCTTAATTTTTTTCACCTTTTATTTTCATTCTTTTTTCATTTTTTTCATTCTTTTATTTTACATTTTTCCCTCTCAGTTTTCCCCCTTAATATTTTTCCCCCTTTTACCCTATTTTTTTACCTTTTTTTCATTTTCTGACTCATTTTTTTCCCACTCATTTTTTTCCTCTTTTTTTTGTTAAAAATTTTCCCCTTAACATTTTTTCACTTTATTAACCTTAATTTTTTACCTCATTATTCCCCTTAAATTTTTTCCCCCATAAACTTTTTCCTCTCAGTTTTCCCCCTCAAGTTTTTTCCCCCTCTTTGGTTTCCCTTAATATTTTCTCACTGATTTTTTTCTTTTTTTTTCACCCTTATTCCTTTTTTCCCCTTATTCCTTTTTACCCCTTATTCTTTTTTTCCCTTTCAGTTTTTTTTCCCGTTCCTGCTTCCCCTGTTTCCACCCTCCCACCCTCTCCGTAGCCATTAGAGGGCACCAAGCAGCCGCCAGGCGGCTCCTCCGCACCCGAAACCTCCTCGAGCTCTTGGGCTCCCCTGTCCCGGCTGGCACAGGGAGGCCAGGGAAGGGGAGGCCGGTGCGGGGAGGCCTCCCGGGGCGATGCCACCTCAGGGCACCATGTGCCACCACTTGAAGGCGAAGGGCTTGCGCCGCACGTTGGTGCCGCAGTGCACGTCGCCCTCCAGCGCGTGGTAGGAGAAGAAGTCGTCGATGAAGGTGCAGCTGAGCCCCAGGGGCTCCAGCAAGGAGCGGACCTTCTCCTCCAGGCAGCACTGGCCACGGATGACGGGCCCGAAGGGCTTGGGGATGCCCAGGTGCCTCCCCAGCACCAGCATGTTCACCTGTGGAGGGACAGGGGACGCTGGTGGGGACCGCAGGCCGCGCCGTGTGGGATCGCGGAGCCGGCGCCGGTGCTCACCATGTCGGGGAAGAAGGCGTGGGCGCGCGCCTGCCCGTCGCTCTGGAAGAGCTGCGGCACGTCCACGATGTCCCGCTCAGCCAGGCCCAGCTCCCGCTTGAGCACGTCGCGGTTCCAGTTGATGCAGCTCTGCGGAGGAAGCCCGTCCAGCGGCGCCGCTTCCCCCTGGCCAGCGCCCACACCAGCCCCTTCCCTCACCTGGGCGAAGGCGTTGAAGCTGCGCAGCTTCTCATCGGCCAGGATCTCATTCACGCTCCGCTTCGTCACCCACTTCAGCCCTGCGGAGGTGGAGAGCGGCCGTGGGTGGGTTTGGTCCCCTCCGCGCGGTCCCCCCACATGCACACACACCCTCGAACATGGTGGCCTCGCCGTAGCCCTCCTCTTGCTTCTCCTTGAGCAGGCGGTAGCAGGCGCTGGGGCTAGCCAGGAGCAGCCGGAAACCCTGTGGGAAGACGTTGGAGAGTCCCTGAGGAGGGATCTGAGGGACAAAGAGCCACAACGGTCCCTGGGGCGGTGGGGATGTGTCACCTGCCGGTCGGGGGCCGGGACGAAGGTGAGGAACTCGTCGATGTGGCCCACGGCGAGCCAGTCAGAGAAGAGCTCCACGGGTGCCTGCACCCGCTGCGCCACCAGGAAATCCCGGACGGCCTTGGCCATCCTCCGACCGCCGAACCTTGCGGGAGGAGTGAGGAGGAGCGCGGTGGCCCCAGGGAGGAAGGCGCCACGGTGCCTGGTGCGCTCCCCCACGGGGATGCCCCTCTCACCTGGGGAAGCTGCTGCCCACCAGGATGCGGCCCAGCGGGAACTCCTTGCCGCGCGCCGTCACCGGCGGGCTCACCTCCAGGTTCCCAAAGGAGTCGAGGCTGGAGGTGCCTTCCGGTGCTTCCCGGGCCACGTAGCCAAAATCAGGGCCCTGCCAACGGGAGGTAACCGAGATTCGGAAACATCCGCCCAGCATCTGTCAACCTCCACCCTGAGAAGGGCCATCCACCACCTCGCCCACCCCGAGAATCGCCTTCCTGGCCCCAAATCAATTCCCGAGGGTCTCCCAAGGGATGAGCTGGGCTAGGGACCAGGTGCCACCACGGGAATATGGGATGTGGGATGGGAGGAGGACCCAGGTACCAGGAGGTGCTTGACTGCGAAGTCCTTGAGATGTCCGTCACGGGGCGAGTCGAAGACCACAGGGAACGTCTTATGGGGCGCTTGCACGTAGCCGAACTCGATCTCGTCCTGGTGGAGGGTGGAAAATCCTGCTGGAGCGTCCAGCTGCAGGGCACAACCTTTGGGGGTGTTTGTCGGCTCGGGGGCCCACCTGGATCCAGCGGTCACGTCGGTTCTCCACCAATGGGCATACGGTCACGGGGCAGCCAGCACGCTGCGCCAGGGCGCTCACGGCCACCACGAACTCCTGGTTGTTGAGCACGCTGCGGGGGGAAGCATCACGGTGGCAGTGAAATGGGGCCGAGATGGGATCCTCCCTGAAGCCCCCCACCCTGCCGCGGCGTCACCCACCTGCACACGTAGAGCTCGGCGGGCGCCAGCGTGTTGGGTGTCATGATCCAAGGGGCCACGCGGAAAACCACCGTGTCCGTGAAGATGGGGGTCTCCAGCAAGCCCTGGGGAGGGGAAGCCGTGGGTGAACGGCATGGTGGGACCTGCCGGTGCAGGGGTTGGCCGCACGCTGGTACCTTCTCAGCGCTGTCCAGGAGCGTGACATGCAAGGAGAGAAGCCCATCGAAGCCAGCATCCGGGAAGCTCAGCGCCTCCACGTAGAAGATGGTCTCCTCGTGGTGCCTGCTGGGCTTCACGGCGTATGAGAGCTTCTGGCCGCCCAGGACGTGCTTGTAGCCCTCCGTCGAGGGGCCAGCTGCTGGGGGACAAGGAGGTGGACAGGGTGCCAGCAACAGCGACATGCAACCAGGGCTGCTCGGGTTTGCGAGCGTGGAGGGATGCGATGTGGCCGGCACTGTCTCCCGTGGGAGCGGGAAGGAGCAAAGGCCGCCGGCAGCGGCACCAGGACTCACGTCCACCGTAGAAAACACCGAGCTTGTCAGCGTCACTGTAGCTCACGTGGAGGACGAGCCGGTGGCCAGCGAAGATGGCGCGGGGACCTCGCGTGCGCAGCACCAGCTGTGACATGTCCTTGAGGTCTGGGGGAAAGGGAGCCACGAGCTCGGGGTGTGCAAGTCCTGGGGCTGCGAGCGGCCTCCCCGGGTACCTGATGCCTTGCAAGCAGCTCCCTCCCACCCCTTGGAAAACATGCAGAGAGGAAGGAGGAATGAAAGGTAAGTGGGTACAAATGCTCCTCAATGTGAAGTTCGAAGTGCTGATGCGAGAAGCAGAAGGGGAATTCAAGAAATGCAAAAATGCAGATGCCAAAGAGCAAAAATGCTGATGCAAAAACTCAACCACACGGTTGCAGAAGTGCTCTACCATTGACAAAAAAAATGCCTAGACTTGGATGCCAAGCTGCAAAAAGGTGTCTGGGGTGCTAAAATGCCAGTGCAAAGATGTGGAAAGGTTGATACAAAAATGCGATAGTGTTTGTTAAAAAAAGAAACAAAAGCAAAAATGGGAATGCAAAAACATTACAACTTCAACGCAAAATTGCAAGAACTTTGATGCAAAGGCCAATGCCAAAAGGCGGATGCAGAAGCGCTCGGAGGCGGATGCGAGTGGCTCCAGGGAGGCCTCCGCGGTACCCTCGTAGGAGCGCGTGTTGGCCTCCTCGTCGCCGCGCCGCGCGGGCTCGGGCTTCTCGCGGTCGCAGTTCACCAGCACGACAGCTCCGTGGCCTTCGGGCCCCCAGGTCCAGACGCGCTGTGAGACAGAGCGGAGCGCAGTCGGGTGCTGCGGTGCCCCCATCCTATCCCGCCCCGTGGTAGAGCCGCCTGCGCGTGGCGCCCCTCACCTTGTCGGCCAGCATGCGGCCTGGCGCGCCGCTGCGGCTGCCGTCGACCTCCAGCGACACCTCTGCGGGGACAGGGAGGCTCAGACGGGCGCCGTGGGGCCGCCCACCCGTCCGCCAGCCCCTACGCACCAACACAGGTGAGGTAGAGCATGGCCCGGCCCAGGGGCACACCGCCATCCTCGGCAAAGTAGGAGATGCGGACCTGTGGCAGATACAGCGTCAGACGCGGGCGGGCGCGCGGGGCGCCGCGAGCGCTGGGCACCCACCTTCTCATCGCCCACGTCCTTGCTGAGCGCCTCCATGGCCAGCAGCAGCTCCACGCCCGCGGTCAGTGGCCAGCGGGCCACGCTGGAGGGCAGCTTGGTCGTGCCACCCTCGTGCACCACGTAGAGCTTCACGCCGGCTGTGCCCTGCGCATGGAAGGAGGCAGCACCACGCGGCGCTGCCCTGCACCCCACAGCGCCCGGCTCAATGCGGCGGCCGGCGCCAACCTGCCCGCGGGTGCCCGTAAATCCCCCGCCCGCCCGGAAGAGCTGCGGCCGCTCCCGCAGCAACGGAAAAACCAGCTCCGTAGTCCCAGAAACACCCCAGCAAAGTCAGGGCAAGGAAGCGTCGATCCCACTTCTCCCAAGCAAGAGGGGAAAGCGGTTCCGCTCAGCTGCCTGGAGCGCGACCTTGTCCCACACAGGATGCAAGGAGAGAGATGCAGCAGCCTGCCCAGCTCCTCAGCAGTTTTGGAAGATAGAGAAAAGCTTTGCAAATCAAAAGCATCTTTTTCTTCTGTTCCCTCTTCTCCCCTCCCCATTCAGCAGCTCCCAGTAAAGTACCACTAAGCCAGCCCCAGGCGAGTGGTTTTTCCCGAGGCCCTTCCCGCTCCCGGCCGTCCCGGGCAGAGGACAGGGAGGGCGCAGGGCCACCTTACCCGGCCACATCGACGGCCAGCTCTGTGCCCAGCAGGCACACGGTGCTGGTGGGGTGCTGTGCCGAGAGCTGCACCAGGCGCTGCTGGGCCATGTTGCCGCGGGCGCCGCGACACCCTGCGCGCGCTTATAAAGCCCCGGGGAGGGGATTAAGATGACGCCCGGCCTCATCCCACCTCCGGGCCGGCTGCCACCGCGCCGGCTGCACGTGCGGGCGGCCGCGCGCCCGGGGGAAGCACCCGGCCCCGGCACGGAAAGCAGCTTCCTGCTGGCCTCAGCGCTGGAGCAAACCCTGGCTTCACCCATCGCGATTGCTAAATAAATCCCTTCTCGGGCGGTGAAGACGCATTTGTGGATGCACCTGACCCTACCAATATGTGCCATGCACGCAGTGCTAAATTCCAGATTTTTCCACAGGGTCCAGGCTGGAGAAAACTCAAAGCCTGAAAATATGCATATTCATATACATATGCATACATAAAATATATATAGATATATATATATACACATATACTTTTTCAACTGGTGTTGGGCTCAGAGGGACATACAGGGGTGTTATTGGTTGCTAGAGAAGAAACGGCTGCTGCACAAAGACCCGATGCTGAGGAGACAAGGGCCACTTTATTGCTGGAACCACAGAGTTTGACAGGCTTCATCCAGCCCCATCCTCGGTTCTCCACCCCAACGAGGACGCTCAGGGCACCATGTGCCACCACTTGAAGGCGAAGGGCTTGCGCCGCACGTTGGTGCCGCAGTGCACGTCGCCCTCCAGCGCGTGGTAGGAGAAGAAGTCGTCGATGAAGGTGCAGCTGAGCCCCAGGGGCTCCAGCAAGGAGCGGACCTTCTCCTCCAGGCAGCACTGGCCACGGATGACGGGCCCGAAGGGCTTGGGGATGCCCAGGTGCCTCCCCAGCACCAGCATGTTCACCTGCGGCGGGGACAGGGGACAGGACAGGCTGTTAAGACGCCCCGCGGGAGCCAGGAGTTCTGCTGGCATCAGCTCTTGCTCGGTGGCGTCATCCAGCCCTTGAGAGCCCTCAGGGGGCAGAAATGGAACGGGTGGAGAAAGAGGAGATGGAGGAAAGGAGCTGAAGGGAGGGAAAGGGTCTGCCAGAGACAGCCCGAGCACGGAGAGGAGCGTGAGCCCTTCCCTCACCATGTCCGGGAAGAGGGCGTCCGCGCGGGACTCTCTGAGCACAAAGAGCTGGGGGATGTCGATGATGTCCTGCTCGCTCAGGCCCAGCTCCTGCTTGAGAAGGTCTCGGTTCCAGTCGATGCAGCGCTGGGGAGGAGGGAGGCGCAGGGGCAGCGGCGTTAGGATGTGTGTCCAGAGCGATGTCAAGAGTGGAGCCCTTAGCGGTGCCCTGGCCTCCCCCAGCTCCTGTGGCCCGCGTGCTGCCTGTGCCCACGCTCTGGCCACGCATGGCTTCAGGGCACAGAGCGTTTGTGCTGCCTGCAGTGTGGAGCCACTCCACGAGCCCCCTCTCCCCGCTGATCCCTGGTGCCCCCGGAGGCACGCGGGGCATCTCCCAATGCCAGCGCCCACGGTGCTTGCAGGAGCGGGTCCCGTGCGGCGCCTGGCCCCCGTCGCGGCTCTCCCTTGCACACGTGCTCTCCTCCAGCACCTGCCAGCGCTATTCCTGGCAGGTTTGCTCACGCTTCTGCCTGGGATAATTATCTGCTTCATTAAAAATGGTCCGGGCACCAACCATCTGCCAGCAATGTGTGAGCGGAAGAAGCGCTTCAGGGAGTGCGTCGATGGAGCGGATCGAGCCAGCCCTGGGCAAGGCTCATGGGATCTGCTGGGTCACGCTGCTCTCAGGGCAGCCTTGCCCCAGCATAACGGTCCCCACGGGCGATTGTGCAGACTCCCTCCAGCCCGAGCTCACGTAGCTGCAGCAGATCTCGGTGCCTAAATGCTGCAGAGCCCCAGGACAGGGGCACTGCCCCTGCCAGGACCATCCCCTGCTCTG
This sequence comes from Crypturellus undulatus, assembly GCA_013389825.1. NCBI lineage: Eukaryota > Metazoa > Chordata > Aves > Tinamiformes > Tinamidae > Crypturellus > Crypturellus undulatus. The sequence goes on along the minus strand of VWPW01008696.1, from coordinate 41,423 downwards.
AAGCGTCATGGCTTTGGCCAACCGCTTGACATCGCTGTGGACACGCACGGCCTCACTACGGGGAGGGAGAGGGGGTAACGGCCTTGCTGGTGCCCCGCGGCGCTCAGAGGCTCCCCCGGCGCCCACCTGCGCATGTCTGTTGTCGCTCTGCAGCACCTCGTCCGCCAGCAGCTCGTCGATGCTAATCCGCTCCATGTTCTTCAGCCCTGCGAGGGGAGGAACGGGGCCATGAGGTGCTGCGGTGGCCCCCAGCAGCCCTTGAAGACACCCTGGATGGGCTCCTTACCCACGAACTGGGTGGCATCGCCGTAACCCTGCTTCTGCTTCTCCTTGAAGAGCTTGTAGCAGGTGTTGGGACTGGCCAAGAGGAGACGGAAGCCCTGGAGGGAGAGTGGAGGTCATTGAAGCTTGGCCATGGTGGCCTTGGAGATGACAGAGACGTTATTTCATGGTGGCCCGGACTTAGGCAGGACACTCGGGGATCACAGCACCCGTTGGCAGCAAAGCCAACTCCATAACTCCCAAGCTCCACAGGTTGCCCCCAAAAGCCTCGATGTTTCCTGGAAAGCGGGTCCAGAAGAAAGTGGATTTGGCACCCGGCGCCGTGAGCAGCACCCCAATGCCAGCAAGGTTGAACCAAGCACCGTCCCCACAGCCGCTGCTCCATGCAACATGAACCCATGTGTGCCCTTTGTGGTGCCCCACTTTGCCCATGAAGGGCTTTCGGTCATTGCAGAAGGTTCTCCACGCAGGACCACCACGGGGAAGGAGCAGTAGCCGGTACCTTCCTGTCGAAAGCGGGCACAAATGTCAGGAATTCGTCCACGTGACCCACGCTGAGCCACTCCGAGTAGACTTCAATGGGTGCCTGCACCTTCTGGGCGTAGAGGAAATCTCGGACTGCCTTCGACATTCGCCGGCCAGAGGTCCTGGGAAGCAGAGGGAACAGGAGGAAGCACCCGCGATGGCTTTGGGGTGCAAAGGGGCACCAAACTGCTAGAGGTGACACTGTGTCCTCATCGGTTCAGCATTGAGTGGGTTGTCCCATGGTGGCTCCGTGGGGAAGGGGGCTCCTGTCCCGCCTGCCGCTCACACCAGTATGGGACACTGATGATGTCCTAAAGCTGGGGCAGTGCGCAGGGCAGCATGTACGTATATATAAATATTTATTTAATTATCCATTACGTCTCCCTTTCTGCTTGAGCATCCTCCTCTTTAACATGGTTACAAGGCTTAGTTTAACCAGTCCTTGCGAGTATTAAATCACTCCTTACGTAATGCATCGCGCGGGTGAAGTATTCTTAGACAGACGGCAGCAGAGGCCCTGGGAAAGCATTAATTAAACTTCTCAACATCCTTCTAATAAGGGATAATTACACTACTTGCAAGTCTGGGAAAACCAAATTTACCTGCTGTGGTAAATGAGTTACCGAACACTGCGAGCGAAGGGGCCCAGGTGTCCTGGTCAGCTCGGGGCCGGGCATCCCGCCACCTGCCATCCCGGGGAGCTGTTCCCGACGGCTGCACTCCCGGAGAGCCACTTTGTGGCTTATTTCGGAGCACGGCCTCCTTCCTGGAGGACCTGTGCTCTGGCTGCGCCGACAAGGAAGGAGCAAAGCAACTTCCATTTTGGGGGAATTTTGTCCTTTCAGATTTACCCACTTTGGCCTTTAATGGAGGGAGATGGGTTAAATAACCCAAGTGGGAGATACCCTAGGATTAAACAGCCCCTAGGAGGGGAGCGAAAGCTCTGGCATGGAGGATTTGGGAGAGGGGGAACGAGAGCAGCTGCTCTGCGCGGGGCGCAAGGAGAGGGAAGCCGGCTCGCCCGCTAAATCTGATCTGCGGTGCTGAGCAGCTCTTGCAAAGAGGATTGCTGCAAGGTGGGAACATGGGGTCAGCTCCCGGGAACCTCCTGGCCCAGACCACCCCAAAACCACCCCAAAACCCAGCTCTTATTAATGTGACTGATGTAAATCAGGCCCAAATGGTGCTTGCAGATGGAGGGACTGGTCTAGACCCCTGGTACGTCTGTGCGAGACCTTTTCAGAGCCTGCGTCTCCCTCTGCCAGACCTCAGCAGCCTTCGCTCTGCCCAGTTAAGCCTCTTCCTCACCAAAAAATCCCTTTTCTTTGGACGGGAAAGCAAGGTTCCTGCTCAGATGTGGGTATTCTGTGCTCTGGGAATCCCCGCTACCCCCACAGCCACCTTTCCTGCCCCGGACAGGAAAATAAGATACTTATCCTGGGAGCCGATTTAAGCCCTGCGAGAGCCAGGACCCTGGATGCCCCTCACACCCCTCTGCCAGGAGCGCAGGGAGCCGTGGACCCGCGTGCCGGACCTCTGCTGCCCTCCTTGGGGGTTAGGAAGGAGGAACAAGTTCTCCAGGTCTTTTTTTTTTTTTAAATTCCCAGGCTCAACCGCGGCTCAGATATCTCTCCTACCGCTTCCTCTGACATCCTCTCCAAATCTGCCTGCCTCCCCTCTCTTATTCCCCGGGAACACTTTCCCACAGAGTGCTTTGGTGCTCCCCATCCCACGGCCAGGGCCGAGTCAAGCCGGGCTGCCTCGTCCCCTTCTCACCAAGGCAGAGTGCTCCCGATGAGGATCCTCCCGAAGGGATACTCCTTCCCTCGCACCGTCACTGGCGGGCTCACGTCCAAGTTCCCGAAGGAGTCCAGGCTCGACACTTCTTTTCCAGGGGGTTCTCGGGTCACATAGCCAAAATCGGGGCCCTGAGCAAGAGGGGAGCAGCAAAGGTGTAACGAGGGGACCTCCACAATGCCCACAAGTGCATCCCCACGGTGATCAGCCCTGCGATGTGGGTTTTCATTGCAAACCCCTGGGGAGGACCTAGGGGTACTAGGGAGAAGGGGGCCAGCTCTGCGCTGGAGGAACCCTCACGCACCAGGATCTTCTTAAAAGCAAAATCCTTCAGGCCTCTGTTCCTGGGCGAGTCGAAGACCACGGGGAAGGTCTTGTGAGGAGCTTCCACGTAGCCAAACTCCAGCTCGTCCTGTTGGGGAAAGAGCAGGAGGAGGAAGGATGCTCCTTGGGTGATAGCGATCACCACAGAGCATGTGGCGCGCATGAGGCAGCAGAGCAGGCGGCGAGGATGGAGCCAGGGAAACCGGGCGAGCGGAGCCGGCTCTGCCGCTGCCCCGGCCCCAGGGAGGCAGCTCTGCGCCGGGGCAGGGAAGGAGCTGGGGGCAGGGAAGGAGCCGGGGGCAGAGCGCCTGCGGTCGCAGGGCCCAGAACACAAGGACGGGGACGGCAAGCACGTGCCAGCCCCTCCCGCAGCACCGTGGCCCGGTCTGCGCGCTGCCACCGCCTGCAGGCTTCAGCTTTCGCCCATGGTCACCAGGTTCAGCTCCGAGGACACAGGTGCTTTGTGCTGAGCAAGCTAATACCTCCCAGGGGTGTTGGTGATGGAGACAACACCCGCCTGTCCCGCGACAGCCTCTGGGTGGGTAACGTCACGTGAGAGTGAAGTGTTACTCGTATTGATTTAGCACCTGGATCCAGCGGTCACTCCGGCTTTCCACCTCCGAGCAGACGGTCAGCTTGCAGTTGGCTTTCCTCATCAGGACCTGGAGACCCTCCAGAAAGACTTCGTTGGAGGTGATACCCTTGTTGATGCTGCGGGAAGAGCATGGGATAAAGCCTGGGAGAAACAAGGTGCTCCCCATTGCCTGGCCAGAGAGCCTATTTCTCGCTAGGTAGGTGCCACCCATGAGGGTACCCTTGGAGAGGGTCAGCTCCACGGCAGCGGGGCCAAGCAGAGCCCTCATCCTTTCTCCCTAGGGTTGCAACAGCACCAGCCCGAGGCCCTACCGATACATTAGGAGCTCTGCGCAAGCCGCATGAAGCGTGGCTTGCCCCATGGCTTGCCTCATGGCTAACCCCGTGCAGGAAGAGAGGGTTGAGAGCTCCTCCTGGGAGAGCCAGAGGGATGCTCTGGTCTCCTGCCATGGTCCTCCTACCTGCAGACAAAGACCTCCAGTGGCTGCTGCGTGTTCGGGGTCATGATCCAGGGCGCCACTCGGAAAACCACTGTGTCGGTGAAAATCAAGGTGCCTGGTGAGTACTGCGAGAGGAGAAACACTTGTGAGCCACAGGAAAAACCCTATTGCCACCTTCGCAGTGGACAGGAATGGGACATGCTATGGGATGGAGGGATGCCAAGGATGTCCACGACAGCGGGAGCAAACATCGGCCTGCCCAAGAAGCACAACCCACAAGTCCCTGTACCTTATGGGGGATCTCCAGCAAGCTGATGCTGAAGGAAACCAGCCCGGAGAAGTCAGCGTCGGGGAAAGAAAGTCCTTCTACGTAGAAAGTGTTGTCTCCTCCGCCGACACGGTCTAGCACGTAGGAGAGCTTGTTGGGGCCCAACACGGGTATACACTGCAGGTGCGAGTCGTGACCTGGGAGACAACGAAAGAGCCAGCACGGCACGAGGTGACCGGCTCATCCACGGGGATGGAAAGAGACACAGGAGGGGGTGGTGGATGCCGGTGAGGTTTGCACAGGAGTGGGTGTGCCGCCTCCTCTCCGGGGAACACACTTGATCTTCCTGGTACAAAGAGGACTCTGTGCCCGGAGGTCAAACCCTTTCAAGGTGCGTGCCTCCAGTTAAGCATCTAATGATACACCCGGCTTCCCTGACCTGATTTTCAGTGGGGAACTGCAGGGATCCAGTTACTGCGGTGTTCAAAGGGAACCTGTGTGCGGCCCGACGAGATGGGCTGCTTTGATGGCTGTGTCATAGCCGGCGTTAATCAGGGAGCTGGTGCCAGCAGCCGCGTGTGGGTTATCAGCCCCGTGTCCCACGGGACTCCACTGGTGCGGAGCCAGGCCCAGGGAGCACGCGGCACCGCGCGTGGCCATCCCTGTCCCGCCGCGGACGGGCTCCCTGCTGTCCCCTCATGTGAGCGATACCGGCTTCCTCCTCACGTCATCCTCACCCAGAGCTTCGCAAGTTCTCTTGGTCGGGAAGCCCTTCCCATGCACCTACGCCCATGTGGCACGCGCAAACCCCGGTTAATTTAGTTTTTAAGGATAGGAAGACGTCAGCATTTTCAGACCTGCCCGGTGTATGCTGAGCCTGTACCTTCAAAGCCCGCTCTTCACTGGGAGAGACGAGCCCGAGACACAAGCCTTGCCTTTGAAATCTCAGCAATCGCATGGAACAAAGCATTCCTTATTGCTTTTCCCAAAGCAGCCTCTGAGTTTCTCATAATTTGGTCTTTCCCAACAGCCAGAAAAGCTGGAGGAGCTTTTGAGATAAGCATTTCCTGAGATCAGAGGTGTGTGATCCCTAACTATAGCAAATTTGGGTGCTCTAATAAAAAGAAGGGTTCGCCCACCTCATGGTCCTATGGGGAGATGACAGGACTGCACCAAGAGCTGGGAAAGAAGGAGAAGTACTCACGAATCGTGTGGAAAACTCTCACTTTGTCCGCGTCTGACTCGGGGACATGAAGAACCAGCTGGTACTCGGTGAAGATGGCGCTGGGGCCTTGAGCGCGCAGGACCATAACAGACATGTCTTGGAGGTCTGCAAGGGGAGAGGCAGGTGGAGTCTCACCGCAGGGGCCTGCGGAGATCTCCAGCCTCTAGCATGGACTGGAGCTGCTAGTATCCTCTGCCCAGACGTGGGTCACCTATAGATATATAGGGCGCCCCTCCTGGGATTACGCATGCTGGTTTTAGAGAGATGTCTGGGAAGAGAAAGCTAATGTATCCTTGCCTTGGGACGGGAACAGGGGTGATGGCAAATGGGCTCTGGAGAGACACTGCAAGGGGATCCCGCATGGGCAAGGAGCCCGTTTCCGTCGCGGTGGGGAAGCGGGTTAGAAAATGGAGCCTCCACTGATCACTGTAAGTTGACAGCATGAAAGCAGCAGCCGTGCTCCTAACTGCTTCGCAAGCACCTGAGGCCATGGGCCAATGGCACATTATCTTTGGAGGAAGCATCATCATCATCACCAGGCATGGGGAATGCATCCAAGCCCGGCACGGAGTGGGAAGGGAGAAGCACGGAGGCACCACAAGCCCTGGCAAACCCAGACGAGGACCTGTAGATCCTCTTGGGTGCTGCCTACAAGCCTTGGACCGCCTGTGTTGGGCCTGCTCCAGGGGCAGACGGGACGACGGGACGTCCTTGAGGCACCTGAGTGTGTCCGGATCTCTGTGTCACTGCTGTCCGTCCCCATGGAGCCAGGGCTGTCCCTGTCGCAGTTCACCAGCAGCACGGCACCCTGCCCGTCCGGGCCCCACGTCCATTTTTCCTGGAGAAGAAGCATCAAAAGGACATAAGAGAAAACCCACAGAATTCCCCCCGTCCTCCACCCAGCAGGCTCCTGGCTGGAGGAACCCTCAAAGCCACGTCCACACCTGGAGGAGATGCCCACAACAAGCGCTCAGGAACATGCAATCAGCCCCAGTGCGAAGAGGGCAGTGCCGCTTCCAGCCCACTAGATTTCCTAACCTCTTAACCCACATGAAAACTACTGCTCCTAGTAGGGCCAGCAAGGGCTATTGCAAACAGATGTTATCTTCCAACAGCTCCAAGTGTATCTGTAAGCCCTCATTTGGACAAGAATATGCAGTTCCTCAAAATGCATCTGATCTCGATATACAATTTAGGCTGCTGATTGTGCTGTGGCTAATTATACAGGCGTAAGTGCTTGGGCATATGCAGATTTATGGCCAACGGGATAAATCTCTTGCTGTTTGCAAAACCTGCAACTGACTCATTTAGAGGCACGTTTCACATCAAAAAAAAAAAAAAAAAAAAAAAAGAAAGAAAAAAAGAAGAGCAAAGCAATGTCTTTTCTCCTATACGGTTGCTCCTTTCCAACATCCTTGGGGCTGGACTTGAGAGCCAGGAGACTTTGGCACAGAGAAAAAAAGAGTCTCTCCTCCTGGATTAGTAGGCTCGGGGGGAAACAATGCAGCAAATTCTCACTTGGGGAAAATGCTCACACCACCCAAGTCCCTCCTCCTGGAGATTCCCAGGCAGAGGCTGTAAGTGGAGGCGTCCTGCCTTTGCCCTCCGTAAACCCTGCGCTGCACGAGGCCAAGGAGCGCTCCTCATTACCTTGTCCTTCCCTTTGCTCCTCACGCGGCCGCTCCGGCTTAGGTCCACGTCCAGGGATATGTCTGAAACATCGCGGAGAGAGAAGGAGGAGATGGAGCTCTGCGGTTGGCGCTGGTTTGGCCTCACCCTGTGCCCCAGCTGCTGAGTCAGCGGGCGCCAACCCCACCACATCACCCCAAATCCGAGCAGGACCCTCTCTAGCCACCAACCCGACCACTTCTTGTTGTTTTTCCTCCTTTGATCTCCAGCTATCATCTTGACTTCTCTACCAAGGGGTACCTACTTTGGTGTTGTTGTTTTTGCATTTTTACTGATTTCAAATGGATGGTAGCGTTCTTTGGTGAAGCAAAGATTCAAGGGGGTGGAAGCACGAACAAGTGTTTTCATCATGGACAAATGGACACTTAAGCAATCACTTGGGATGATGCAATGTGTGAGAAGGACTTGCCCTTCCAGAGCTCTTCCTTGGCCAAATCTTTGCCTCCTCTGGGGTAAAGAGGAGGTTTACTAATTACCTCCTCCTGAGCCTCTGTAAACCTAGAATAAGCTTTCCTGAATGACAGCTCTTGGCCTGCAGGACTGATCCAAAAGGCACAGATCACATGTGCAGAAAACACAGGCGCAGAAGAAGAGAGTGTCCTTCTTTGTGGTGCAGAGAGGAGTGTGCTGAGAAGCTAAATCACATCTTTGCAACCCAAAAACCTCGTGGACGGCAACGGCCAGGGTGGCTCGGAGTGGAGCCCATCAGTCGCGGGACACGGGAAACCATCAGCATCTTCAGGCACAATTTTCACAGGCGTGTGCATGACGCCAGGACACCGGTCTGGCCATCATGTGAGCACTTTAGAAAATCTCAAATTTAGGGTAATTAATCCATCCAAATGTAAGTCTCTGCATCCAGACTCGTTGTCTAGACTCCCTTTGTAGTCAGCAGAGGAAAATAGGTATTTCGAGGCAATGATTCATCTCATCCTAAACTTCTAAAATAGGTCAGACAACTACACTTCGGTGCTTATTTTTCTCCCCTAGCTCTAATGGAGGTTGAGGAAGGGCCACACTGTCTAAAGCTAGGGGAGATGATCTCGTTCGGGTCCTCTTCTGCCAACCAAATGACCGAAGTGACCAGAGAAGGCTGGTGCATGCATTGGGCAGGAGCATCGCACATGTTTATTTGTGCCACATAAGCCAGCACCATAATATTTTAATGCCTCTCTCCTTGTGAGGAGTGAGTGCCCTACACACACTACGCACTCAGGCTGGTGGGTTAATGCCAGGCCAATAGATTCGGGTTCTGGAAAGAGCAAACGGTCTCCAGACACGCGCTGCCGAAACACTCACCTACACAGGTGAGATACAACCAAGCCACGGCGAGTTCATCGCCTTCCCATCCATAGTATGAAATCTTCACCTGTGAAGACATCACAAGATCACTATCCATGCCTGTTCCTACACCCTGCCGTGCTGAGCATGTCCTTCCACTCATTGGGTTGACCCAGCCGTGATGGAAGTCGGTGGTGGGACCATAAAGGCCGTGCCCCATTAATCATGGTTAACCTGAATCATTTGTGCCTGCTCCAGCGTCGAGAAGGAAAGATTGAAGAACTTTTGCTTTGCACAGAGTATCTGGCACCAGCTTTTGCCAGAAATAGCACAGCTTTAGGTCATAAAATGGGACCTCCTCCTATTTTTAGTTTTGTTTTTTTCATACACAACAATTACAACAATTATATACTTCTGTTTACATCTGAGTTTGTTCTACAGAAACTTGCCTGAAATCAGCGCTACCTGGAAATGATCTTCCTTACTTTCTGGGGGGAAAAAACAAAGAGTTTTTTTTCCAGAGTCTCTTCATATATAAAAAGCAACTGACCTTGTTGTCATTGATGGTCCTGCTGGTGACATCCACGGTCACCAGAACCTCTATATCGGGGTCCAGTGGCCATCGGGAGGTATTTGTGGGTTTTGTTGCGGGGTTGTGGATGACGTGGATCGTAACCGCAGAGGTGGCGTGGACCTCAAACGATGCAGCGCCTTTGGGAGTAGACCTGCAACAGAAAGCTTGGTTCCAGCACACTTGTCCCCCTGTTGCTTTCTGTGGACCAGACTAGCTGAACTGCTGCAATCAAATCCGACAGTGACGGGGTTTAGTAAACCGAGAACCGAGGTTTGGGTGCGTCACCTGAATTTTAGATTTATCATCTCTGTGGTGGTACTGAGCAAGCTCAGTTCCTGCTGGCCGCAAGGGGCCTCCAGCACGTCCTTCCGCGGTTAGGAGAGATGCTTGCATTCGGGCATCCAACCTTCACTGTTTTGACCTCCTTTGGCAAGAACATTAACCAAAAGAAACCCAAGGATTTCAGCACCCCAAAGTCACGGCAAACCTGGGAGCTCAGACTAGAGCAGATCAGGCAGCTTGGACCCAGACCGAGATGGGTCAGTTTTTAATGTTGCCTCTCCAAGGTGGGAGTTAGCACCCCTACACACACGTAAACCTGTTGTTATGCACCTAAGTGCATCACCCCATGAGCAAAAACTGTGTTGTTTCAAGGGCAGCAGATGAGGCTTAAGCCAATGCCCTTCACTCAATGCTTAGGCTTGATCAACGGCTGCCCAGGAGCCACCACCAAGGTCCCCGTTGCCCCTACCCTAAATCTAGGGATGCCCAAATACAAGATGTATGTCCAGGTTGTGCGCGGAGAGCCCAAACCCCTCCTTCATGACGTCCCTCGCCTTTGAAGTGCTGCCTACATGCTCATTACATCCCTGGCACCTCCGTCCGGGAAGCGGGAGTGCTCCAACCTGTCTGCGATTTGTAAGCTGCCTTCCCAGGCGCACGCAAAAAGGGACAAGGTGGTAAGTTTTAACCGCAAGAAAAATAGAGATGGGATTTATTCCCTGTTTCCCTTCGGATGACAGCGCCAGTGCCTGCAGCGGCTTGTAAGGAGGGATTAATCTGTCATCTCCTTTGCCTACCCTAAAATTTACATGGCTGCAGCATCGTAAATCTTCCCTCAGACTTGCAGAACTGCTGCTCTCGTGCTCGGCGCCCGAGCACTGGATTGACAGCGTGCTGCCCTATCCAAGTGCTCTGCTCTCCTGGGCAATTCTTAAAGAACTGCAGGTAGCTTGTCGGGGCCTGGCCCATCCAAGTGACCAAAATGTGTCCAAGAACAGAAATTTTATTTCAAATTTCGCTTCCAGGGTTGATTCTCTGATCCTGGAGAATTCAGGCAGAGAGCCCATGGAGAAAGGGAACCCAAGGGAAGACATCTACAGAGGGGGCATCTATAATTTGGGCCCATGAGCCCCAAACTGATGGTCCTCTCACCTCAGCTTGGCCATGGGAGCAGGATTCCCACTGTGCTCCATCCTTGTGGCCAAAAATGGGCCAGACCAAGCCTGACCTCCATCCCATCCATGGGATTGCTGCCACTGCTCCTGGCGTTGCAGCCGCAGCCACCATCAGCCCTTGGCTCCCTCGAGCAAAGTTTGAGACAAGGAGCCAACCCAGCCCGTTCTGGGGGCACCCTTGACTGGGCCTGAGCTTGTTTCCATTTGAGTTCAGAAAAATAAATGCAAAGAACAGGTCCTGTCGCCTTCTGGCCAAGGGGAACAGCCCAGGACAGCTTGAGCAGAGGTTCTCTCTGCACAGTGTGGGGTGGCGAGGGGCAGTCCAGCTGTCGCAGCGAGCCCTGGCCCCGCTCCAACATGCAAACCCAATAATTGATAGGTTTGTGTTCCCATCTGGCTCGGCCTGTAGTCACTTATCATTATAAACATCATTTATGAAATAGGAAACATGCAGCAGTAGACTAAATATGGTCCCATACCTGGCCAATAAAACAAGCCATATATTTTAGGCGAGAAAATACCTCCTTGTTAAATCACCTATAAAAAAAAGCACACTTATGACATTCTTTTTTACTACTTTATCTTTTAAGGACATTTGTTCTTTAACCCAGTTTAGCTCTGGACAAGTTGCTCTTCTCGAATTGCTCTTGCCTAATGTTTTGGCAGCCAGAAATAGATCCCACTTATCTGGGGTGTGCATGGGCTTTACCTGCGAGCTGTCACTGTCGCCCGTGTCCAAGCACCTCGACGCCCCTCTGGGCGCATGGGAGCTCCTGAGGAGCCCAAGGGGACCCAGGGGCTCTGGCCCCCAACAGGGATGGAGGGACAGTGACCTCGGGGCACATCCCCACGGATACAAATCCCAAATGGTGCCACAGTGCCCCAGAGCAGCTCGCATTCTCCTCCCTCATCCCCGTACCGAAAAAGAAGCAGAAATGCAAAATGCTCTTGGGTTCCCCCAGATTTTAGCAGCATCCTAGAGCGGAAGCCTGTCCAGGATGGCGACGTAGAGCCCGTGGCAAGGAGTTCCCTAGCGAAAGCCTTACCGGTGCATGTCGAGGAAGACTTCGGTGCCCAGCACGCAGACGGCGTAGCAGGCGCGGCTGGTGGACACCTGCACGACCTGGCGCTGCGGCATGATCCACCCGGGACCACGGGCGCATGTGAAGGAAGCTGCTGCCGGGCTGCCCAGCTTTGCAGGGAAACCAGCACGACGGGATTAAAAAGGCAGGGGAATTTAACTCCTCCTTCCTCCCATCCCTCGATGACGGGCTGGCCCAGAGACCCTGCCGTCTCCACCTCCGCCGCGCCACGCGGCGAGCCGCGCGCTCTGGAGACGGCGGCGATAAGCCAACCCCTGGGGCATCTCCTGCCCCGGCACGGGGCAGATGGGGGCTGGCAGGGCACGGTCTCACCCCGGGTTCCAGACCTGCCCCGGGATCACGGTGGAGAGGTCTGGCGGGGGGAAAAAGCCTCAACAACCTGCTCCGAGCAACCTTATACCTCCATATAAGAACTCCAAAGCTTCATGCATTAAACATTTCTCCATCTCCTCTTAGGCAATGTAGTTGTTTAGGGTTATTACAATATATGGGACCATCCAAAATGAAGCATTTTCTTTAAAACAACCCAATTTGTTTTCCCAGCTCATCTCGCAGCGGGTGACTCACGGCCTCGACTACCCCGTTGGTGCAGCACATACTGCTCCGGCAAAGGGAAATGTTTGCTCGGGCCGGTCCTTCCCTTCCTAACAGCTTCTGATGAACGCTACGGGCAGAACCGGCACACTCAGGGCTGCAGGGAAAACTGGTTATTTGGCAAGCAGGGAAAAAACAAAACAAAACAACCATGTGAGAGGCTTTATGTGGAAATTAGAGATCCGCGCTGGTTCACTTGGATGCAGCAAAGCGTCGGCAACTTGGTCCTCGTCGCTGTGGCTTTTTTTTTGGCGTTGCTGGAAGTATCTGACGACAAAGTGAGTCCCTGCTCCCCCAGGGAAGGGGCCAGGTTGAGCCCATAGGACGGCCAACGTCCCGTCATCAGAACAAAATCACCTGCTGGAGATACTCACTTCTCTCCAGGCGATCCTAGGAGACCTAAGCAGCTCCTAAGTGGGAGATAAGGATCTTGCTGCGAGCCATGAAGAACATTTCCACGGTGCTAGCTGCTGGCCCAGCACCTGGAGAGCAGGGAAGAAATTCCCACCTTGAGTGGGGCAGGATAGAGGGAAGAGGAGAGCGCAGGGAAGTCCCGGGTGACACCAATCCCCGTGACACGACCCCTCCAATGCGACTGCTGCTGGGCTGGTTGCAGATGAGGTAGGAGGGGTGATAAGGCAGCGGTGCGGTCCCCATTTTCATGGGGAATGGGAGATGTGGCACTGGGGAGCAAACATGTAAGGAGCCAGTCATGGCAAGACATCGTGGGGTATCCCAGCAGGACACAACCCGAGTAAAGAAGACACAGCTCTGTGGGCAGCAGGACCCTTTGCAAGAAGATCCCGAATGCACTTGGCAGAGCGCAGACTTGTCACCCGTGGCCACGTCGTGACACCTGTCCTCAGCCAGGAAGGAGGCCAGCAGGGCTCTGGGGCCGAGAGGAGCATTCAGCCCTTCGCAGCGACATCAGACTCGAGCCGTCCCAACCGTTTCGAACACCTCCAAGCTCGTCTGCATTAGAGAGCTCCTTGGATTTCACTGTGGTGGTGGAGCAGCCCCGTGCCTTCCACATGAGCTTGGTTTACCAGGGCCAGGAGAGATCGCGGGGCGGCGGTGGAGCAGCCCCGTGCCTTCCACATGAGCTTGGTTTACCAGGGCCAGGAGAGATCGCGGGGCGGCGGTGGAGCAGCCCCGTGCCTTCCACATGAGCTTGGTTTACCAGGGCCAGGAGAGATCGCGGGGCGGCAGGGACACTCGTGTGGGCTGCGCCACGGCCCTGCTCCGGCGTCTCTGAGGCTCTGCTTGCTCCAAGGCTGGAGGCAAGACCTGATGCACCCAAATCCTGCAGGAGCCCAACTTGTGAAGCTCGTGGGCAAATTTTTAAGCATTTTGAGTTTACGAACCCTACCACAAGAGCAGCACGAGCGTTCGCACACCCCTGAAACCCTTCAAGCGGGCTGTGAGGGGCAAAGCAGTGGCCTCCAAGCAGGAGCCTGTCCTGTTCCCCGAGAGATTTGGCTCTACCGAGGCCTCTTCCAGCAGAGTGTTATGTAACACCGGGAATTTGATTTCCACGTGCGGCTGCTGGTCGCACTGGTTTAGACTGGCCATGGTGCTGAGCTTGCCGCCTGCTGCGATTTTGGCATCGCATCCTGCTCGGCTGGTTCTGAGCTCTGTGCTGGACACAGAACACACCTTAATCCCCACGGGGTCATGCCGTTACGGTCTGTAATCTGGGAGAAGGTGGAGAACGGTGGTTTTTGGCTTCCAGGGGTTCGGAGCTGGGGCTTGCAAGCGTGCGCTTCGCCCCATGCCAGTGTGGTGCTTCTTCCCTCGGAAAACCCACCTGAGATCCTATCCGGATGGGAGAGGTGGGCCCAAGCCCCAAGTTCGCGTCTTGTGCAGCTGGACTCATGTTTAGTCATGGCACATTCTTCGCAGCCGCGGCCGCTCCAGATGCTCTCAAGCCTAATCCGCACCGTCTTGGTTGGGTGGTAGCTGCATTCGCCTCTTCTTCCTCCTCCACCTGCTATTAGCGGCGACATGCCCATGCAGCAGCAGGGAGGATCACAATTTTAAGTGATCTAAGCCCATTCAGTGCTGAGTGTCTCTTCCTAATAACACCTTGTCTCGAGAGGCTGCTATTAAGATTCCCGGTGCAGGATGGATCAGAGAGAAGTTGGTGAATCCAGACCCCTATGACGTGCTGGGCACGCACTTTTCCTAGGGAATGCGCCGTGCTGTTCCTCTCCATGGGATTTGGTTGGCCACCACAAGCCACCCAAGAGCTTGGCTGGGCTTGGTTTGGGGTTTCCTTCGAGTGTTTTTGTGCTTGCTGTGTCTCCCCGATTGAGGCCAGGGTCTCTGAACGCCGGTTCTCAGCAGGCGGCTCCGGCGCAGCCCGTGTCCGGTGGCGCCGGCACGTCCCCAAAGGCATGGGGAAGGATCCCAGCTGTGGGACGGAGCCGGCCAGGTCAGAGCAACCATGGGGACACGCGTTCATGCCTCATCTGATGCAATCGCAGCTGCTGGAGCTCTTTCCCCAGCACCCATGTGGACTTTACCCTGTCCATGCATCACGACCCGGCATTGGTGAGACTGTCACGAGACACAAAACCAGAGCGGTGCCGCGGCACCGCAGCACCTATGGAGACGTCCGACGCTCTGGGCCACAGGTCGGGGCAGCATCAGAGCCTCCTGGCGCAGCTGGTGGGGCAGGCACCTCCCAGGGCCGCAGAGCCCTCCCCGGTGCCGCGGGGACCCCCACCCGCACGGGAGCTCCCAGGGCTGGAGCAGGACCGGGGCCCCTGTGGCTGCTTCTGCTGGGGCCCTGCCCCAGTGCAGAGCAGCACGGCCCGGCCCGGCCTCTGTAATCAGGGAGCAGACGGTGGCTCCGGGCACAGCCGCCTCGCCCCGCGGCGGCACAGCACGGCACGGCACAGCACGGCCGGCTCCCCGCGCCAGGCGCTTCCCGTGGGGACACAGGGATGGCCCCGCGCCCGGTCCTGCCACCTGCTCCCGGTGGCACCCGCCCCGGCGCGGGGCTCTCCTGCCACCAGCTCCGCCAAGGAAAGTTTGATAATCTCTTTAAGACGATAATTGCCTCATATTTATTGCTCTGCCTACCTAATTGCAGGCAGTAACTTTAAGAGCCTTGTCCTCATAATTACTCGTGCTAGAGCAAGGCATCGAACCTGTTATCAAGTCCCGCTTGTGTTTGCCAAGGATTTATTTCACGGGCTGCGGCAGCCGGAGAGCCTCATGCACAGGCGAAGCCTCCCGTGGAGCAGGGCCGGAGCTCCCGTGCGCTCGGCCAGAGGCCAGGAAGGAGGGACAGAGCCAGGTTCTTTGAAGCTCTTTGAAGCCTCCATCCCGGGGAAACCCAATGGAGGTTGGTCCAGATGTGGCCGAAATGGGATTTTTGAGGGAAATGCATGTTGACATCTGAGGAGCAGGAGAAGCTGTCAGGCAACCTCATGCCATGGGAGGAAGCGTCTGGGTCTTCCCAGGAACCAAAAGCAGAGACGCCTCTGGAGCGTGTCCTGTCCTTGCGCTGCAGGGAAGCCCGGTGCTCTGCTCCATCCTTGCCCTCTCCGCTCCATCCTTGCCCTCTCCTCGCAGGGAACACCCAGGGGCCAGGTTGCCGTCTCACAAAGCACCGAGGCTCCTGCGTTGCAGCCGTTGGGCTGGGAACAGATGGTCCTGGGAAGGCAGCTGGGTGCGCGGAGCCGGCACTGGGATGCGCCCCACAGGCCCTGATCCCCTTGGGACCTAGGATCCCCATCCTGGTCCTCCCGTCCTGGGACACAGCGTGATGCTGGGAGCAGCAGGAGCCTTTCCCAGCGCCCCGGCGCGTGCAGGAGCTCCCACCGCGACAGCCGCTCCAGCTCCGAACGGACCCGCCGGCCGGGGAGGACTCAGCGGAGCAGCTGATAACCCGGCACAGTGGATTTTCCAAACACCCCAGAACTCCTCTGACCAGATCGACTATAGCCGTGAAACCGCCAGCCTCCAGACATCTGCAGATATGCATGCATATACATTGTGTGTAGATATACGTTAACCGTGTCTGATCTACCCGATAGCGCGCGGCAAGGGCTGCGCCAACCCCGGCCGCAGGAGGAGGAGGAGGAGGAAGAGGAAGAGGAGGAAGGTGGGTTGCACAAGGAGAATGTCCCCCTCAGCCCAGCATGGAAATGGGCTCTGGCGGCCCCAGCTCCTCTGCTCATCCCACTCTTTTTGCCCTAAAACTGGGCTTTCTTTCCTCAGAAACTCCAGCTCTGGAGACGGTGAAGGGGGGACATTGGGGCCACCACGGGGCAGGATGCAGTGGGACCGGGCAGCAGTGCCGCCCCCACCACCCCAATCCCCATGGGGACCCCCTAAAGCAAGGCCACACCCCAGAGGGCAAGAGGACGCAGCGGGGATGACCATGCCCCCCGTCCCCCTCGGCTTGGGGTCCCCTCGGAGCTCAGCCCCAGGTCTGGGTGCCGCCCGCCCGCCCACCACAGCGGCACAAAGCCGAAGCAAAGCGAGGATAAGCCCAGTTAGGTAATAGCATAACTAAAACACCCTGAATCGTGGTGATAGCAGCAGCCACCGCATGATTTTGGCTGTTACGATGCAGCTCGGGTGCGTGGGGTCTGATGTGGACAAAGAGCATTTGCACCCCAAAAGGCCTCCTGCTCCGCATCTCAAATTCCCCAAAGTCCCCAGCAACGTTGGGGTCTTGCTGGAAGGTGTTTTTTTGGGTTTCTTTTTAAGGCAAAGGCAGATTTAAAATAGCAGTTGGCTTCCTTGGTGGTAACTTGGATGCTCCAAGCCCAGGCAGAGGAATTGGGAAGTGAGAGCGGCCAAGGAGAAGCTGCTTTCTCTGCTCGTCTGCATCTGAGCCATCCCTTGGGCACCTCTCTGCCCACTCGTGCGTGGGTGCCCGGTTAGCAGGCATGGGGCACGGGATATACTCGCTGCTGACTGTGCCTTTGGAGGAAAAAAACAGGAAGGAAAAAGCACGGTGTCTTGCACGATGCAAAAACCCATTTCAAGGAGCCGGCTTGTGCAAACTGCGCGGGTTGGGCTTGTTTTTTTTATTTTTTAATTTTATTTTCCTCCTTCCTGCTTCATCATTCACCAGGGGCTTAACCAGACCAGGGCCAAAGTGCGATGCTCGGCGCCGTGCAGGGCCGCAGGCCGGGCTGGTACCATCCCGCGGCGGTGCCGAGCCTGGAGCGCAGCCCGGCTGCACCGTGACGGCGGCCCCAGCCGGACGGGGCGCGGGTTGGAGCCTCCTTCCAGCCCTTTGTGGGGATAATGCCTGCAGCCTTTAAGAAAACACATTTCTTGCCAAAAACACTCCCTCAGCGTGTGCAGGGAAGCGGGGAAGGGGCCCGTGCGTGTGGGGCGCCTGCGCGCACACGAGCTTTGCTTATGCGAAGACTCAGCTGCGCCCTTGTTTGCTCAAAGTGTGGCACCAAAAGCCTAAAAGGAGCGAAAATAGGGGAGTTAAAGCAAACATTTCCTTGTACCTGTTTTTTCGTGGCATCTTAGTCCAAAACCTGGGGGAGAATCTGGAGTGTTAAAATGAATGGTTATCCCCGTATCTGTCAGTGCCACCGGCTCGGGCACCGGCAGTGCTCGCTGTTCCTGGGAGCCAGAGCTTGGAAACGGGCTCTATTCCCAAAGAGCAGCTAGGGCTGCTCGCTAGGCTGGGAGAAGGGGCCGTGTCAGGCACCGGGATGCTGCGACAGCTGGGGGAGCTCCTGGCCAAGCGCTTGGAGGCGGACGGGCTTCAGGCCAGCCACTTGCCTCTCCATCCCTCCCTGCCCAGATCATTTTCCCGGCGCTCTGGAGGGCCCAGCCCAAGCGGCCTCTCTCACTTGGCCATGGGGGGCACGAAGGTTTGCGAAGGAGCGGTGCCAAATTCATCCCCCCGCTGACACCGCCTCGGGGAAGGGTGATTGACTTCGTAGGGGTCCAGTGCAGGAGGAGGAGGAGGGACGAAGGCGGGAGGAGGAGCCGTGGCCGCTGGCCGGGCTGCAGGTGCCCATCGTGCAGGCGTCAGGGCTGCGCGATGCCGTGGGAGCGCACGCTGCGCCTGCAGGCGGGCAGCCGCATCGAGGCCCTGTGCGTACTGGGCACCCGCATCGCCGCCGATGTCTACGGGTGAGTCGGGCGCTGGGGCCCTCCCTCGCCCCGCACCGTCCTTCCCCTTCCCCTTTGCTTTTCCCCCATTCCTTAGTCCCCTCCTCCATTTCCCGACCATCATTTTTCCATCAGCTTCCCCCCATCCCATGGGCCCGTTCCCAAGTCCCTGCATCTCCCCGGATGCCCTGTTCCCATTCTGGCAGGCGCCGCAGAGCCTCCCCAGTCTCACCTCGAGGCTGGAAGAAGGAACCCGCTCGCATAGCTGGGCTCCAGAACACACAACCTGGTGCCATTCCCGCTCTGCCGTGGGCAGCACGGGTAGACCCCACGCGAGTGAGCTGCCGGCCGCGGGGACCCGGTTCCGTGCGAGCTGATCGCGGCTCCCGCTGCCTCTGAGCGACTCCCTCCACACAGGGCTGCCCCTTGCTCAGAGCCTTCCTGCTGTCCGCACCCCCCGAGGCAGCCGGCTTCTTGGACACCAGCAAATCCCAGTCTGTGCCATGGCAAAACCATTCCTGAAAAGCCCCACTGGCCTCATCCGGGAGTCGGTCCCCACCCGTCTGCTTCTGCACATCCCACCCTTGATGCTCAGGAAAACGGTGGCTTCCTCTGGGTCAAACCTCCTTCCTGGTGGGATCGCCCCGAGCCCACGAGCGAGGAAAGCAGAGCCGTTTTGCACATGTAATGAAATGCAATTCATCGTGCAAGAAATGCCCGGGCGGCTGGGGAGCGCTCAGGTTTCCTGATGCCGGCCGGTGCTCTCGGGTGTCAGCCCGGATCATGCAGACTGCAAGTGGCTCCCAAATTCAATAAGCCTGGAAACAAGGGGGAAAAAGGGATGGGAAGCCGAGAGAGCTACCGAGCGGCTGGACAGAAGCAAAGACCGCGGTGGCTAGGGTGGTGCAATACTTCCTGCCCCTGCTATTTGCTGATCAGACAAATTACGATGAAATTTGCATTTCCTCTGGCCAAAGCTTTCTCATTCGTTGGAAACGCTCTTCAGACGAACTGTTGAGCAACGGGTTTGACTCACTTTCAGAATAACTCCCCAAATCCTAGAATTCACTCAAATTCAGAATAACTCCCTAAATCCCAGAACTCACTCAAATTCAGACTAACTCCCCAAATCCTAGAATTCAACCCCCTACACAGCAGTTTTTGGAGGCTGTCGGGGGCTGGGTGGGCAGGAGGGAGCTGGCACGGGAGTATTGCACGGAGCGGGACGAGGCGCTGTTGCCCGAGCGCCTGGGCATGGTGGGGGCACCCGGTGCCGGCGCTGGGGCCCGACACTGCTCCCCGCAGCGCGGCGCCGCCCGGCGCGGCCTCCTTCAGCCTGCGGCGCTCGGAGGCCGTGGAGGTGGAGGTCGTCACCGCGGAGAGAACGGAGGCGGCGCCGGGGGACGGAGCGCAGCTGTGGCCCCTCAGTAAGGGGACGGTGTTGAGGCTCAGCATGAGCCGGGCCAGCGCCGAGGCCAACGACAACAAGGTGAGGGGCGGCGCGGCGGTGCGGGCGCCCCTCGGTTCCTGCCCCTGCTGCTCACGAGCTGCTGGTGCCACAGGTCACCGTGAGCTACTACGGGGAAGGAGGAGAAGCCATGGAGCGAGCCGGGGTCCTCCTCACGGGCATCGGTGAGCCGGAGCGTGAGCCCCTCGCGGTGGCGCGGCCAGAGCTTGCAGCACCCTTTGCCCACCTCCTGCCCCTCACAAAAATGCCCCAGCAAGGCTGTTTTGGCGACCCCACACTGCAGACGCTGTGGGGACCCTGCGAGCCGCAGGGCTCATCCCGACCCGGACGCAGGGAGGCCTGAGCGCGGGCGTCCGTGTCCACAGGGATCTCGCTGGACGTCGACGCGGACCGGGATGGAGTGGTGGAGAGCAACAACCCGCACAAGGTGCCCGCGCGGCAGCCCCGCCAGCAGTGCCCAGGCAGCACCAGCCCCGCCGCAGGCCCCAAGTTGAACCGCGGCCCCTGTGATTCCTCAGGCCACCTGGACGTGGGGGCCGGCAGGCCAGGGCGCCGTCCTGCTGGTGAACTGCGACCGGGAGAGCCCGCGGGTGCCCGCGCCGGACTGCTCCGACGAGCGCGTCTTCGACAGGGAGGGTAGGTGGCCCCAGCCGCGCACGCTGAGAGACCCGGCGATGTCTGAGTCGGCCTCAGGGCTGCTAACACTACAGCGCAGTGAGACCAGAGGGGATTTTAACCTCTAAATCACAGCTAAAATCTAAATCTTAGGTTTTGCAGAGGGACCCTGCCGTTTTAACGCACCTGCTCTGGGACTCTGTGGGTTGGGACGGCTCTGTTTTGCTCTCTGGCATCCCGTGATGGGGAGCTGCTTCAGTACTGGAGCCAGAGGGGAAAAACAGAAAGAAAAAACCCCATGACGCCAGGGCCAGTTGGTTTCACGATGCCAGGAATGGGGCTGTGGGAATAACAAGGCGGCTTTCAAAGCCTGGGCACGAGCCCGACCAGTCCGGGCGCTTGGCCAGCACAAGAGGAGGCCAATCCCGGCAGGAGAGCGGGGAGGAACCGGCATGTCCGGGCACAGGAACGGGGCACCCGGCTCCGAGGGCAGCGGGGCCCCGGCCGCTCCGCAGCAGCCCAGCCCTGTCTCCACACCAGATCTCCTGGACATGTCGCGGATGGTGCTGAGGACCAGTGGCCCCCAGAAGCTGCCCCGCGGTTACGAGATCGTCCTGCACGTGGCTGCGTCGGATGCTGACAAAGTCGGCGTCTTCCATGTGCAGAGTGAGTCCCCGCTCTGCGCTGCGCTCCGTGCCGCCCACGGTGCTGCAGCTGCCCCCGACAGCTCTTCCCTTCCCGCCTCCGGCCTCGCTCTTTCCACGCTCACCCGAGATGGGGTCCTGGGCATGGGCAGTCCCCGCCTACTTCCCTAGGGATACGAGCTATAGCAAGAAGCCGTGCGGATGCCATAGGAAAAAATGGCAAAGTGCTAAAAACCAGCAAGCTGGGGAGAGACAGGCGCAGCCCATCCATATCCATCCCTTGCTCCCGCAGGATGCAGGGAGCACTGGGACCGCAAACCCGCCTCCCCCAGACGAAACCCAACTGAGGGCGGCCTGGCGAGCCGGGAGCTGGGATACCAGTGTGCTCCAGGCCAGGATCCCGGCCGGATTGACCGGGAAGGGATCCAGTAGCCGAGTGCAGCTCTCTGGTCCCAGCCCATAGGCCTTGCTGCCCCAGGCGGCCACGGTCGGGGGCTGCCAGGGCAGATATCCACAAAAAAAAAAGTCTTTTCCTGTTGAAAAGGATTCGAGAGGCTTCACCCACGCGCTGCAATTGCCAAATTGCAAGAGCCGGAGCCCGAGTTAAGGTTTTTTCTGCTGCTTGGATGCTCCATCCACCAGAAGGGAAGAGCTGGGCAAGGGGGCTGCGGCCCCGTGTCAGGACGAGGAGCAGCGGGATGGGACTCAGGGACTCTCATGCCCCGGCAGGTCCCTTCTTCGGGCAGCGCTACGTGCACGTGCTGGGCCGGCGCAAGCTCTTCCACGCCGTGCCGTACCCGGGTGGCGCCGCTGAGCTCGAGTTCTTCGTGGAGGGGCTGCGCTTCCCTGACGAGGCCTTCCCCGGGCTCGTGTCCCTCCACGTCAGCCTCTTGGAGGCCCTGGCCGAGGTGCGGGCGCCAGCGGTGACAGGACAGGGGGGTGAAGGGAGAGCCCTGGCGCTGCCGATGGCGCTCGGAAATGTCCCTGGGGAGGGAACGGGGGTAAATGGAGATGGAGGAGCTAGCTCTGAGGATGAAGCCAGGCAATTCCCTTGGCCGGGGCTGTTCCCGGCGGGATGCTCCATGCTGGCTGCGGCTGCGCAGGGACAGCGCGGGGGACGCCTGGGAGGGCAGCGCTCCCTGTTTCCAGCCCGGCACTGTGAAGCGGAAAACGGGTGTCCTCCTGCAGGGCATCCCGCTGGCGCCCATCTTCACCGACACCGTGGCCTTCCGCGTGGCGCCGTGGATCATGACGCCCAACACGCTGCCGCCCGTCAGCGTCTTCGTGTGCAGGTAACGGCCGCAGGGGCCAGACCGGCGCGGGCGGCCGAGCCAGGCGCTGCGGCCGCTTCCCTCCTCCTCTCGCCCCGGCAGCGTCAAGGACAACTACCTCTTCCTCAAGGAGATCCGGAGCCTGGTGGCCCGGGCAGGCTGCGAGCTGCGCGTCTGCTCCGGCTACATGAACCGCGGCGACCGCTGGATGCAGGTACGAGGGCGCCTACGCGGGGCGCCGCAGCCACCGCTGCTCCTGGCTAGCAGACGACGCCAGCCCTTGCTCCCGGCTCCCGCAGGACGAGGTGGAGTTCGGCTACATCCAGGCGCCGCACAAGAGCTTCCCGGTGGTGCTGGACTCCCCCCGCGACGGAGGGCTGCAGGATTTCCCCATCAAGGAGCTGCTGGTAAGTGCGGGCCGGCCTTGTGTCGCCCCGGCAGCTGCAGGAGCCTCCGATCCCCGTTTAGCACCGGAGGGAGCACCCCACTCTGTAAAGGAGGGTCTCATGCCGGTGTCGGGGCCGGGCGGATCCCTGGGCACCGGGTTTAGAGCTGCTTTTCCCTTTCCTCGCCAGCGCCCCTCGATATGCCCCAGCTGCGCGCGGGAGAGGCCAGGAAAGGCTGAGAGGAGCCGGTTCCTCGCTCCGGATGCAGCCCGTTGCCCTGCAGGGCTGAGCGTGGGGCAGGGCAGGAAGGGCATCGGGGAGAGCCGTGACACAGGGACACGTCCTGGCCAAGCGCGGGGCCGAGCGCGGACGGAGGAGAGCTCCGAGACCAAACCTTGAGCTGGGGGCCTCTGCCAAGCTGGAGCCCGGCCTCCAGCCGTACAAATCAGCAGCCTTTGCCAAAGGCGGTGCCGGAGCCCCGAGGATTCCCCTGTGCGCTGTTCCCTGTGTCCAGGCTAGCCAGGACTGGGGATGCTCGGGCAGCCAGGAGCTGCCTGACCCCATGAACCAGCCGGCAGCTCCCACGGGGCCGGCGTCCGTCTTGGCGTGTCCCGAGAGCCCCGGTCCAAGGGGCTCCGGCGCCCTTGGGACGCCCTCGCTCCGTCCCTCTTCCCCAGCAGTAACAGGAGAAGAGGCCGCGCGCTGGCATTCCCGCCGGGGCGGCTCGCGCCTTTGCCGCGTGCCAGCGCGGGGAAGGTTACGCGCTCCCAGGAATGTTGATACACGTCTTTTATCGCCCGGAATGAGTACGTGCCACCCTGGCGCGCCAGGCGGGTGGCAATAGCGCTGTTCTGCACCTTCGCAGGGAAGTCGAGCAGCTCCGCGTATCTGCCCTCTTTAGGAATTGCTTTGCTTCGTATTTAAAGAAGCAATTTCAGTCTCTGGAGCTGCTAACATATTATATTCCCATTTCCCGCTTTGAAGCCTCCCTTAATCCCCACTATCTGGATTTCCAATCTCATTTTCCAGCTAGGATGATTTAGCCAAGCCCAGCACATACATGGGTGCTTCTCTCCCACAGCAAGAGGGCCTGGGACCCCGAGCGAAGGGGAAGGGGAGCCGGGCGGGAATTAGCCCCTTGGGATGGACAGGGTTCGGATGCTGCAAACCTGACCCGGAATGGGAGCGGGGAGGAAGAGGACAGTGACTTGGCAGTGGAAACTCCGCTGGCTCCACGGGCATTAACTGGAAATAGGTGCTGGGCCCGGCGCGGCACTGGTACAAGGCTCTGCTGCTGCCCATGGCACGGGGAGCTGCAGAGCCGCCCGCGCTGCCCAGCCTGGAGCCGCTGGGCAGCCGGCATTTGCCCCGGGATGGGGGCGGGATGGCAGAGCATCCCTGCTGCTCCGGCCGTGTTTGCTCGGCATGAACGAGCTCTTTGTTCGTGGCTGGATCATAAGACAACAGAGAAAGGAAAACTCAGAGAAGTGCAGGGCACAGAGGGGCCCGGCAGCTCGGAGTGCTGCTCAACACCCTGATCCAAAGCAGAATCGAGGCCGCTGCTGCAGCGTGGGGACAGCGCGGAGCCCTCTGCACCTCCGTGAGCCGTGTGGGGCTGCGCCGCGTGCTCCTTGCGCATCCTGGATCCCACCTTCACTTTGCTGGGATGCGCAGGACGGACTCGGGAGCTTCGCCTCCCGCAGAAAGGAAAACAGGGTCGCGTCGGGGCGCGGAGAGAGCCTGGAGGGATCCAGGTTCACAGGAGCGTTCGGCTGGATGCCTCACCCTAAGGCAACACAACACTAACAAGTGAGATTTAATGAAAAAATAACAGCAGACACCCGATCTTGTTCAAGCAGCTGCACTGCGCTGTCAGGAGCTTCAAAACCCAGCAGGATTAAATCCTAAAGAGCAGAGACGATCCGCAGCTCCGCGCAGACGGCATTCGCGCCCTGGATCCCCACACAGCTATCGCAAGACTTTGTCCTGCTCTTGGCACTCGCCTCCACCTCGTTAGTCCTTTAACATTTTGGTCTCTCCCTAGAGCCGTCAAGTCTAGCATGGCCACAACTACTTGGCACGAGCAGCACCTTAAATCCCAGGTGGCCTAAGTCCTCAAAGTGAGGCTTAAGTGGGATTTAAGCGAAGCAGAGCCCTTTGGTGGCTCTTATTCCTCGGGTGGATTTGCCCTCCGGGGCGGAGTTCAAGCCCTCCCTCGGCAGGAGCCGCCTCGCGCACAGCTCGGGGCTCCCCTGGTCCCCAGATCCTTAGCTCAATGGGGACACTTCGCCGTGGGCTGTGGATGCCAGAGGGATCCAGCCTGGCTCGGCGCTCCAGCTCTGCGCCCGGCATTTGCCACCTCCTCCGGAGCCCCCGAGGCTCCTGCTGTTCGCGCTAATGCCACCGCTGCCTCTTTGTCTCCAGCGCCTGGCCCAGCTCCAGGAGTGCCTTTTGCTCTTGATATTTTCATCCCCCGGAGCACATCTGAGGCGAGTGGGAGGAAGGTTTTGCACATCCCAGTATTTCCTCAATTTTCCATTGCCGGAGCCACGTTGCCAGTGGCTCGCGCGGCTGCCAGGGCGGGTGCCACACCAGGCTCCCCGTGCTCTGCCCACAGGCGGGAGCCAGAGGGTCCTGCTGCAACGGGGGACACCGCGCCAGGAGCCAGAGCTGCCCCGTGGCCTCCCGCACAGCCAGGATTTGTGCCTGGATGTGCCGGGGAAGCAGGTGCAGCCCCGGGTGCAGCAGGCAGGGATGGATCCAGCCCACAGGGAGAACGAGCTCTGGAGCTGCCAGGACCTCAGGTGCTGAGAAGGGCTGCTCCGCAGCCTCTTCCCGGGGCCATCCCGGTATTGCTCCCTGTTAGCACCTGGAAAAGCAGCTCCGCAGCGGCGTCTGCACTGAAATGCCGGCGGCAACAAACTCACCCCCGAGGCGTGCGCAGGCGCGGAGCGGGCTGGATGCTCAGCTCTGCTGCTCTTCTTCCAGGGCCCAGACTTTGGCTACGTGAGCAGGGAGTCGCTGTTCGAGGCCGTCACCAGCCTCGACTCCTTTGGCAACCTGGAGGTCAGCCCGCCGGTGACGGTGGACGGCAGGGAATATCCCCTGGGGAGGATCCTCATCGGAAGTAGCTTTCCCACGTAAGTGAGGGGCAGGATCTGGGAGCTCGGGAGCAAAGGAAGAGCAAATATGTCCTTAAATACCAAGTGAGAAGAAAAAACAATGTCGAGGGGCCTAATCAAATTTGCAACAGAGCACGCACAGCCCCACTGCTGTATTTCTGCCTTCACATTCACTCCCTTCTCCACGTCACCCCTTCCTTCACTAATTGCACGAATATTTGCACAAATTTTATTCTTTATTTTGGGGGCAATTTCACCACCAGAGCTGCAGGCAGGAGAATGACCAAGGTGGTGCGGGATTTCCTGTACGCGCAGCGGGTGCAGGCCCCCGTGGAGCTCTACTCTGACTGGCTGAGCGTGGGCCACGTCGACGAGTTTGTCACCTTTGTGCCCAGTGCTGACGCCAAGGTAGGAGGGACCCCGCGCTGCTCCATGGCTCCCGCAGCCTCCCCGCAACCTGGCTCCATCGGGAGACGGCTGGGGAAGCGTCTCCGTCCAGGAGAGGGCTGGGGAAGCGTCTCCGTCCAGGAGAGGGCTGGGGAAGCGGCTCCATATCGGAGAGGGCTGGGGAAGCGGCTTCGGCCACGCGCGGGCTGGGAGCAGGAGCTCCTCAGGGCAGGCTGGCTTCCTCAAAAAGGCACCTGGACAAAACAGAAAACCCTCAAAGTGACTAATGTGACTCAAAGCACCCAGGGAAGCCCCTGTCGCACATTGACCCCCAATGCCTCCCCGGAGTGGTCATGGTTGTGGCTCCAGCTCCATGCGGAGGCCCTGAGGGCTCCCAGGGCCGCTCACGGGAGTGTCACCAACGCAATGGCCCCTGGGGACGCCGCGCTCTGCCCTTGGCCCAGTGCGGGGCTGGGGCATCCTCGCGCGCGGGCAGCTCCGAGCGGCTCTTGTCCCGCTCGCAGGGATTCCGGATGCTCCTGGCCAGCCCCGCCGCGTGCTACCGGCTCTTCCGCGAGAAGCAGCAGGAGGGCCAGGGCGAAGCCACCATGTTCAAGGGTAAGGGACAGCCCTGCGCGCAGGGGGCAGCAAGGCCCAGGGCCAGAGCAGAGGCGCTTGCCTCAGACGGGAGGAATTTCACGGCCTCTGGCGGGGCGGCAGGAACGTGTGGATCTGTCCTGGAGCTCCAGGACGGCTTTGATGTAGGAGGAGGCCGCGGCGCCGGGCGCGAGGGTGGGCGCCAGGACATGCCTGGCTGCCACGGGGGCACAGGGACGTGCACGGGGACAGGGACCTTTCCCTGCCCCTGCACCGTCGTCCTTCAGCCCTGTGGGCCCTTCCCGCGGGCCGGCCCCCTCACGCTCTATTTTGAGAGAACGAGTGGGTCTGGCGGGATGAAGCGTCCGCATGGAGTGACTCCTGCCCAAGGACCTGCTCTGCCCACTGCAGACGGCACTGGGCCCCACACCGGGGTCGCACGGTGCCACCAAGCCCGCAGCGCCCTCCGAGGCCCGCTCTACTCCGACGGCTCCGGGGCTGGGCCA
Organism: Crypturellus undulatus; assembly: GCA_013389825.1. NCBI lineage: Eukaryota > Metazoa > Chordata > Aves > Tinamiformes > Tinamidae > Crypturellus > Crypturellus undulatus. The sequence continues at coordinate 14,172 of VWPW01008696.1, read as the reverse complement.
AGAGGGCCTCCGCTTCCCCCAGAGTGGCCGCGCGGGAACCTCGAGCCCTGGTTGGAAACCGCAGCCCGTGCCCGAGCAGAGCAGTCGTTCGGCAACATGCCAGCGCGGCAGCCGGGTGACAGGGCAGCCCGGGCACCTCCGACCCAGTTTGGCCTAGGGCGAAACTCACCCGTCCTCATGGATCAGGGCAGGACACGGACACCCACGAGGGACTTGTGTCCTCAGGCTCAGGTCACTCTAAGACGTGGCCATCCCAGGGCGAGGGGGACCGTGTGTCTCCCTGCCCAGTGCCCAGCTCCTGGCTTCCACAGGGACAGCAGCTCCGACCTGCAGAGCTGGGAATTGCAGAGAAGCAGCAGCCAGTTCCCCCTGCGTTCAAGTGCCCCCGGGCCAGGCGCTGACAAGGGCCAGAGATGTCCCCAGCGCTCGCTCTTCCCAGAGCTCCCTGCCGGGATTCCCAACAGCCTCAGCCAGAGCCGCATCCCAGCACCTCCCTCCCGCTGGCAGCCAGGAGCGCTTCCCTTCCCAATCGGGCTCTGCCCTCACAGGCTACTCCGGCACGGACACCAAGCGGGTCACCATTAACAAGGTCCTCTCCAGCGGCGCCCTGCTGCGGCACAACCAGTACGCGCAGGTGAGGGCGCATGGCGGGGGCTGCCAGGGATGCAGCTCCAGGAACGCTCACACCGGCCCCAACTGCGCTCCGCTCCCCAGCGCTGCATTGACTGGAACAGGGACATCCTCAAGAAGGAGCTGGGCCTGGCGGAGAGCGACATCGTCGACCTGCCGGCGCTCTTCAGGATGGACGCGGAGGGCAAGGCCACGGCCTACTTCCCCAACATGGTGAGCATGGCAGCCCTCCGTGGGTCCTGCTCTGTGGACATCCCTGCTCCACAGGTGTCCCTGCCGCATGAGTGTCCTGCTCTGTGGGGTCCCTGCTCCATGTGTGTCCCTGCTCCGCATGGTCCTGCTCCATGTGTGTCCCTGCTCCACATGCGTCCCCGCTCCGTGTGTGTTCCTGCTCCATGTGCGTCCCTGTTCCATGGGGTTCCTGCTCCACGTGTGTCCCTGCTCCGTGGGGTTCCTGCTCCATGTCTGTCCCTGCTCTGCGGGGTCCTTGCTCCATGTGTGTCCCTGCTCCGTGGGGTTCCTGCTCCACGGAGATCCCTGCTCCGCTCATAGCCGATTCGGGCTGGGCTGCCGGGGGCTGCCGCAGGCCGGAGCCACCGTCCCGCGTGTCTACAGCGAGAGCCAAGGCCTCCAGGCTGGCGGCTGCTGGGAGAAAAGGGAGGGGTTTAGTGCAGGATAAGGTATCTTCACCGTGTTCTTCACTTGGGGCTTTTTTTAGCACAAGAGCATTACTGGACTCGAGGTTTATTCGGACAAATCCCTTTTTCACAGTTAAAAAGACGCAGGGGTGGGAATCTCATGAACGCGGTGGCTCTGGCACCACGCTGGGAAGGGACCAGCCCTAGCCCTGGGCACAGAGGTGCTGTTGGCAGAGCCAAACCCGCCAACCCGCCTCTTCCCTCCGGTAACGCACGGCCTAGGCCAGGGACGGACCCATCCCAATGCCATCCCAGACACGTCCCACACCATCCTGCTGCGGGACTGCCCAAAGCAGCGGGACGCTCTGCCCCCAGCAAGCCCCGCTCCCCACACAGAGGAGGGCTCAGAAAAGCCACTTGCCGCTCAGAGGCCCCCTGGGCTGGGTGCAGCGGCGAGGCCCTGCGAGCGACGCCGCAGGGGCAAACATGGCCGTTCTTGTGGCGCAGGTCAACATGATCGTGCTCTCCCGCCACCTGGGCATCCCCAAGCCGTTTGGCCCCATCGTGGAGGGCGAGTGCTGCCTGGAGCGGCACGTGCGCTCCCTCCTGGAGCCGCTGGGCCTGGCCTGCAGCTTCATCGACGACGTCTCGTCCTACCACCGGCTCCTGGGCGAGGTGCACTGCGGCACCAACGTGCGGCGCCAGCCCTTCGCCTTCGCCTGGTGGCACGCGGCGCCCTAGGCACCCGCAGCGCCGTGGGGGGGCGTTTGGGGCTCGGAGGCGCTTCTGCCTTTCCCCTCTTCTCTCTTCCTCCCTCTCCTCTTCTCCGCTCTCCTCCTCTGCCTGCTCACCCGCGCTCACCCCGCGCCAGGCGCTTGCTGGAGGGCAGAGCCGTGGCGAACCGGGCGGTTTGCGGCTTGCCGCGGCACCGGCAGCACCTCCCGCTGTGAATAAAATGAGGAAACGTTTCGGGCACGTCCTGCCCACGGGGGCCTGGTCGATGCCGCTCGCGGCACCTTCACGCTGCCGGGGGCGGGAGCTGCCCTGGGGGCCAAAGTGGGTTTTTGACCCCAAAGGATGGCAGATGGGGAGCGATGGCGCCTTCTCCCTCGGCTCTGGAGTCGTCGTCCCCACACGGGGAGGGGGCCAAGGGCTGAAAGGCCTGCGGGGCCCCCAGTCCCACCCGCCACCCAGCAGGGGAGCAACCTCATCTGCGCCGGGAGCCGGGTGACGGGGCAGCGCCGAGGCGGAGCCGCCGGCAGCTCCATGTGTGATGGGAACAGGAATGGGAATGGGAATGGGAACGGGAACGGGAAGGCCCCGCGCCCGTTCCCGCCGGCCGAGCCACACTCAACATGGCGCCCGGAGCCGCACACAAAATGGCCGCGCCGGAGGCCGCGCTGGCCTTCGTCGCCCTCTATGATCCGCGCGGCCACTTCCGCCCCCGCGGCGGAAGCTGCGCCAGCGCTAAGATGGCGGCGGCCGTGGTGGGAGTCTCCTTGAGGCGACGCGTCCCGGCGCGGCTGCTGCTGCCGCCGGTGAGCGGGGCCGGGCCGGCGGGGGGGCGTTACGGGGGGAGACCCGTTATGAGGGGTGAGGCCCGTTATAGGGTGAGACCCGTTATGGGGGGCAGGCCCGGGGGCGGGGCTGCTGGCGGGGGCAGCCGAGGCCGGGAGGCCCCTCGGGTGCGCAGAGGGTTGGGGGGTGGTTTAGGCGCGGCCCCGGCGGGCAGGGGAGGTCGAAGAGGGGCTGGAGGGCGATGGAGGTTGTGGAGGGCGGAGCGAGGGTGGGAGGGGGCTGGAGGGGGAAGAGCCACTGGGAGCCGCCGAGTGGGGCCTCTTGTCAGCTCGGAGCGACGGCGGGGAGCGCCCGAGGGCGGCGGGGGGGTGGCAGGGGGCGGCTGCAGGCGGCCCCGTCCCCGAGGGAGCAGAGGGGTCCCGACCGTCCCCGAGGGAGCAGGGGGGTCTCGGCTGTCCCCTTATCCCCGGGGGAGGAGGGGTCCCGCCCTCAGGGCCCAGCCCGGGCCACAGTGGGGGCTGCGGGTCCCTGCCTATCCTGGGCGCCCAGGCTGGTGCGTGGGCTGCTGCGGCCCCGCGAGAGCCCTGCGCAATCCCCGTGGCAAAGCTGGGGTCTGGCCTGGCACTTTCAGACAGCTCTGCAAGTCCTTTCACCCGTGCTGCGACGGGGAAGCGCTTCTTGTTCCCGGGTTATGTCAAATATTGCAAAACATGAGAGCACGTGATGTAAATAGCAGGTTCCTAAAGGTATTTTGGCATGATGGAGTTATATTTATGTTTGTGACATCTCTGCAATTAATTATTCCTCCACAGGAGCAGGGGTAGCTTTGCATAGCTGCATAGTTGAGATATTTCCCAATTCTTGGATAATTCTGGATTTGCAGGCGCCCAAACACTGGGCTAGGGATGTCTCCTGCATTGCCAAGCACGTGCCTTCCAGTTACTTTCGTCGCCAGGTGCCTGCGGCGTCTGACCTGCCTCTGTTTCAATGCAGATGTGCCGGGGAGCGCAGACGGCAGCAGCGGCCGCCCCCGCGTCGCAGGCGCCGCCGCGTATCAAGAAATTCTCCATCTACAGATGGGATCCCGATAAGCCTGGGGACAAGCCCCGCATGCAGACATATGAGGTGGATTTGAATAAGTGAGTGTTTATCTCTAGGGAGAAGGTTCTTGGCTTTAGCCTGCGGGCAGGATCATCGGCACTGTTTGTACACGCCGGTTCCCTGATGGATGATATGAGAGGGTGGTTAAGAAGTATTTGAGCAAACACCTGAAGGTATTGGCACTTATGGGTCCGGGGTGGTAGCTGAAGCCCTGCCGGGGTGACCATGACGTGATGCTTCATCCTGCTGCGGAGCAGCCTGGCATCCATAGCGAGACCAGGCATTGCAGCCAGGCAAAGCAAAGCTCCCCCTGCGGCTGAAGCTATTTCCCACCACTGCCTGTTGGTTACACGGGTCTGAAACGTGACATAAGAGTATTGCGGCCCCAAATGACATTAGAGCTGTCTCTCAAACACAGCAAAATGGTAACTTTGTTTTGTGACGTCTCTGAGGCTTTACCCGTGTCCCTGAATCACACTGAAGATGTTTCAAAGCACCCTGTGTGGTGAATGGGGGTTGGCTCTCCAAAAGGGACCCATGGCTGAGCATGGCTCATAGCCCTCGATCTGGAGATAGGAGAGGCTGTGTAACCTCCTCTCGCACTTGGTTAATGATCAATCGCTGTGCCGGTTTGGGGGCCATGGCCTGCGGTGACACCGGGTGCCGCGGGCGCAGGAAGGCTCCTGCTCCAGGTCTCTGCAGTACGGACGCCTCGGCCCACCAGGATCCCTGGGCTCCGGCTCTGCCCTGCTGGGGGGATTTGCCCCATCCCCTCCGAAACCCTCGCGCAGAGCCGGCGCCTGGTGCTGGGGAAGCACCTGGCGGGGAGCTCCTGCCTCGCTGCTTCGTGGCTTCCCTGCCTAATGATCTCTGGGTGTTGCCTTGTCTGCCGTGTAGCAGATTATATAAGTTGTCCAAGACTGTTTGTTTTGGGTCATTGCTGCCTCTGTTGTGACTCAGGAGGACAGGCAGACTTGTCAAAACCTGCCTTAAAAGGAGAGACCCAGTAGCGAGGCTCTGGGCGAGAGCTGTTTCCATTCTGCTCCCTGAACCCTCTGCTGCTTGGCCAGATCTTCAGGGCAGCACCAAAAGAAATTGTTTCTGTCTGACCCTGCGCCTGGGCTGGGGCTCAGTTCACTACCCGTCTGGGCGAGTGATGTCTAAGCCCTTGTCTGGGATTAGCAACACATCTGTTTAAGTGGAGTTGAGGTGAAGCCCTTACAGGTGGCTCTCAATGGGGAGAGGGCGGTTTTGCAGGGTCATGGACTCTGTTTGGTGTTGCAGGTGTGGGCCCATGGTGCTTGACGCTCTCATCAAGATTAAAAACGAGCTGGACTCCACGCTGACCTTCCGCAGGTCATGCAGGGAAGGTAAGGAGGACTCTTCAACCTGCTGAAATGAAAACTGTTCTCAAAAGATGTTTGCTGCCCAGGAAAAGCTAAAGCTGATGGTGTGCATGTGGACAACATGGTGGCAAAGCCAACATCTGTTTTGCCGGGTGTTGGCCATGAAATAGAAAATCAAACAGTGAAGCTGGAGCTGCTGTTCACAGGTCAAATTCACATAACACTGATGGGCTATAAGTGGCCCGCTTAAAGAGCTCTAGTTGTTCCTGTTTCCTTCCTAAAGCTGCTTGTCTTGCTGCCCTGAAGTAAGGGGCTCTCTAGGAAATAGAGGAAGAGAAGTTTTAGCAGCAAAATTCCTGAAGGGGGACGGGGGGCGGAACCCCTGGTGAATGGGATTGAGTTGTACAGGTTGTCTCTATGGTGCCACTACTAAAATAGCTGCAGATGCAATTGGAAGAGCGCCACCTCTCAGAGGAACTTTGGGAATCTTTTCTGGCCCTTCAAATAAAAAGTGAAAAGGAAAAAATATACATACAAAAAGGAAAAGGTGATTGGGTTTTCTCATCCTGTGGGACCCTGGGCAACTACAAACCAACCCGCTTGGTAACTGTGTAAGGCTTTGCAGGCTGGGGAATTTTTCCCTCTTAACAAGTCGGGGCTTGTGGGAGATGCTGGCGCACTGACCTCGAGGTAATTGCTCTGGAGACACAAGGTGGGAGCTGCTTCCATGGAATGGGGTTGGGATCTCGCTTGGCATGTGTTTAAGTGGTAGAAGTGCGGGTGCAATTGTCTGACGCATATTTTTTATTTTCTAGAACTAAATACCAAACTCTCTTTAAAATGCAGCTGTTTCCTGGAGAATTGGCGCAGCATGTGGAAGCACTTTATTCCGTGCATTTTTTCCCTGTGTCTGATATTTAAATAACCGACATTATTCCCAAGCAGAAGTAATTGCTCTGAATAGTTTTCTCTGAGGAACGGAAGTCAGCGTTTCTGTCTGACCTGTCTCAAGCAGAGCTTGCCAAATCCCCTGAAATGAGGGCTCCCTGCTTTGAGCGCTTAGTTTTTCTCATGCAGGGCACGTCGTATGCGGTCTGAGCCGGGTACCCGCACCCTTCGCCCGAGTGTTGTCTTTGCCAGCTCTGAGATGATCATTCCTCTAAAAGCTAGGATGACCTCGCACTTTCCTTGGTTATATCTGATCCCTGCATTACTGGGAGGTCATTAGTGGCGTCGTTTAATCCACTCATTACGCTGGATACGTGCTGTTTGTCCTGGGAATCTCCATCCTCTCCTGTTTGCAGCCTGGTGAACTCGGTTTATTGCAGGACTGTCTCCAGCTGCTGAAGACACAGGAACAACAGCTACATTTTATGTTCCTGCCCTTTGGGGACGCTTTTGACCACAACTGTAGCGCTGCTGGGGCCTGCGTCTGGTTCCCATGCTACAGCCCGAGCGCTGGCCCTCGCGGAGCCGCGCGGCTTTGGGGTTCAAAGGTGGGAACGCGCCGAGTGCGTCACCAGCGCCGTGCAGGACACTCCTCCGCAGTGACCTGCGCTCTTTCTCCCACTTCCAGCTGCTTTAAGTAGCACTTTTACAGACGTATGTTGTGAAAGCTGTGAGCTGTCCGAGCCGCTGGGCTTCCTCCGTGGAAGCGGGTTTGGCGTTGGAGATGTGCTCAGACCTCAGAGGAAGAACATGGAAGTTGTTTGTTGTGTCTAAACAGCACTGAAATTAGCCCTGTGGCCATTTAGGGCGTTTGCCCCGTCACGTACGGAGGCTCTTGAAAAGCCAGTGAAATGGAAGGCAGCCTAGGAGCTAGTGTGACGCAGAGAGCATCTTTTCCCAAGTGGAACACGAGGGTATGCATCCAAGCTTTTACTCCTTCCCGATTGTTGTGCTTTTGTTTTCTTCTCCCCCCGCCAGGTATCTGTGGTTCCTGCGCTATGAACATCGCTGGAGGAAACACGCTCGCCTGCACCAAAAGGATCGACCGGGACCTCAGCAGGGTCACGAAGATCTACCCTCTCCCCCACATGTACGTGGTGAAGGATCTCGTTCCGGTGAGCAGCCAGGGCGGGCCGGGAGCGAGGGTTCCTCATGCCAAGGGGCTTGGGTTGAGGCAGGGAGGAAGGAAGTGAGGGATGGGGACGGCTGGCCTCTCCCTCTCCGCTTTGTGGAATGGGTGCCCTGAGCTCCGCAGCAGCGGAGGAGTGTTCAGAGGAGTGTGGTGGGATGATGGGCAAGGTAACGTCTGCTATTTGAGTGACAGTGGGGAGCTCCACGTGATGCTTTTTGCCTCTTGCATCTTAGGACTTGAGTAACTTCTACGCACAGTACAAATCCATCGAGCCTTACCTGAAGAAGAAGGACGAGTCGCAACAGGGCAAGGCCCAGTACCTGCAGTCCATAGAAGACCGTCAGAAACTGGTTACTGCTTCTTTCCTACCCCCGAATCCCTTCCAGATCAGAGCTGGCCTAGGTGCCAGCAGGCAGTAGCTGCGCTCTGTCGCCGGCTGCTGCAGAGGCTGCAGTGGGTGGAATCTGCTGCCCCCAGCGCGGTGCCTGGTGCGGCTGCATGGCCGGGGGTCGCGTTTGCTCGTGAAAGGCAGCCGCCAGGGGGGCTCTGCCCTCATTTGCAGTGCAGTTTGTGCTGCAAAACTGTTAGTAAGAAAAACGTTGTGAGGTCGGAGCCTTGACGTGTTTCCGTGGAGATAAGGCACTGTAATTTTTACTGGTTGCCGGGCTCAGCACTGTGCTTATCTTGTTGAGTAGATGCTTTTTTACCAGCGCTGTCCTGCTCCCGCTCGCTGGGTTTTACATCCTCAAAGCTCTTGGCAAAGCTGTGCTCTTTTGGAGGTAAAGCCATTCCCAAGGAGCATCAGCCCCACTGTTGGGGCGGGACTGGGTGTCCCTCTCGAGCACTGTGTCACCTGGGGGGGCTCTAGCTCTGAGGGATTTGGTGGCGTTGGATCAAAGCTACTGCAGAAAGCCAGGAGTGTCTGAACCTTTTGAGAACTGGGAGAGGGGCAGGTTTTAAAGGGCTTGTGTTACAGGTAAGTTTTTATGTAGATCTCCTTGGCTGCCACAGTAAGTGTCTTTAAAGGGAGGATTTCTTTTTGCCTCTGTCCTGCCTTGATGGATCCTTTGGTCACATCACGATTCAGAGCAGCTCTGCCACAGTTACGGCTGTGGCCTCAGTGAAAGATGAGGGCTGTACATGGCAGCAAAGGGTGCAGAGGTTGGTTAAAGGAGACTTATTGCAAGTCCTGAGCTGGAGTTTGACGTTTCCCATTGCAATATTTGCTGTGAAGTTCAACATCTGATGAACAGACCTGTCGTGTGCCCGAGATGTCAGCAGTGCTGTGCAACTGCCCTGGAGGTATCTTAGCAGACCCAGAGTGTTGCACTTGGAAGGAGTTTCTATCCAAGAGCGGAAGTCCGTTTTCCTGCACCACTTCCTGCTGTCACCTGGTGGCACGGGTGAGCTCCAAAAGGGCTCTCTTCGGATGATTTTTGTAAAGCAGCAACCTGAAAATCTATTTTTTTTTTCTTTTTTTTTTTTCCTTTTTAAATTAACCAAAAATTACCAGACATGAAATTAGCTGCCAGTGCTATGCTTAAATGCTTGTGGTGGTATCTTTATTCCCCTAAAGTTTCTCTTGCTTTCAGAACAACCTTTGTGCATGAGAAACTGTTGGATACAAGTCAATTGCAAAACTCCCAGTTTTCTCTTTAAATTCTCAATAATTTGAGGTATTGCTATTAGAAACAGTGCAAGTCTAGATCAAGACGGTTAACTTCCTTTAAGTCTTTTAAGTCTTCCAAAATATATCAGAGCAGCCGTGATAATGCAGTGGATTTGGTATAAACTTAGACGAGCTTCTGAACTCGACAGACTGTTGCTCTGCAAATGTCTGGGGCTCCCCTCACAATGCGCCATCAGCTGCAAGTTCTTCACCTCCTCCCTAGGCTTTTTGGCACTCTTGGGTCTCTGCTCTTCTCTCGTGTTGCCTCGGGCTGCTAATTGGCTGCGTGTGGGTTCCTTTTCCTGTGAGCGTGTTGCGGCAAGGGCAGTGCATGCTTGTGTAAATCCCCCGTCTTTTCCCCCCAAAAAGCTTTCCTCCTGGGCGCACGGCGTGGCCTGACTGTGCTCTCCCGCCCGTGTGCAGGACGGCCTCTACGAGTGCATCCTGTGCGCCTGCTGCAGCACCAGCTGCCCCAGCTACTGGTGGAATGGGGACAAGTACCTGGGCCCCGCGGTGCTCATGCAGGTGAGGACGGGTGCACTGGGCTGGGAGCCCCGGCTGGGGTGCTGTGCCAAGCGCGTGCCGTGCCGAGCTGAGCGCCCCTGCCTTGCAGGCCTATCGCTGGATGATCGACTCCAGGGACGACTACACGGAGGAGCGTCTGGCGCAGCTGCAGGACCCGTTCTCCCTCTACCGTTGTCACACCATCATGAACTGCACCAGGACGTGCCCCAAGGTGGGTCTCCGGCCCGCATTGCCGGTGGATTTGCGAGCAGCCTCCTAAATGCCTTCCAAAGGGGCACGGGAGGTCGGTGCTGCCCAACCCCATCGATCCACGAGGGTTTGTGTTGTGGCCGCAGCAGCAGAGACCAAAATCTTGTGATGTCTTGTGCGACTTGGGCACAGCAGAAGGCCACAGGAAGCCTTTCTGAGGCTGTTTGGGTGCCTGTTTTCTGCTAATGTCCTGCCGAAAGGGCCTGTCCTGGGCGGCTAGTTCTCGCTGGTGTTTCCAGCGGGAGCTGAAGGTGCGTGTTCCTCATCTCGCCGTGGCCCCACTCCTCTGGTGGGGGAGGTAGCAGGTGGCAGGAAGGTGCCCCTTGGTTTTAGTTTCTACCCACACATATGCCATGCTGGGTAACCATGTAGATTTTTTGCTGTGAAAACAGCACCCGTTTGATTCCTTGAGTGGGTGCCGTGCCCAAGGGTAGCAACATGTTCCCAGGAACGTGATCTAAGGCCATGTTGCTGTCCCGGGGCCCTTGGGATCTCTCTCCTCTCTTTTCCTCCCTCTGGTCTGAAATACAGCAGGGCTCTCGGCGCGTTGCTGAGAAGTTTCCTGCCTCCAGAAAACCTCCAAATCCACCCAAAAGCACCGAGTTCGCTCCTGCTTGAGCTTCATTAGAGTTTCGGTTGCTCAAACATTAACTCTTCGGGTTAATGCTGCTCCAAAGCTGCCCGGTGGGTTGGCAGTTTTGCCTTAGAGCAGCAGGAAGGCTGCAGGGCCCAGGGAGGGCGGCCGGGTTTGCAGGGGGCTGTGCGTGTCGACTGCCCCGTGCACTCGTTTCCCAAAGCTCTCCCTGTCCCTCTCCCTTGTAGGGCCTGAACCCTGGCAAGGCCATTGCCGAGATCAAGAAGATGATGGCGACGTACAGAGAGAAGACGGCGGCTGCGTGACGCGGCTCCCGCGCAGGCTGCGCCAGCAGGGACGTCCGTCCGCGCCGCGGGGGAAGCCCCCGCGCCCCTGTGTCCCCGTGGGTTTGCACGTGCAATAAACGCTGTAAGGAGCAGCCGAAGTCGCTGTGTTGTTACCAGCGCGGACCAGGGGTGGCTCTGGCTCGTGGGCTGGGGGGTGACATTGTACCTGGCAGCCTGGCCCTCCCTGCTGGTTTTGGGTGTCCTGAGACCCCTGTCCCACAGCCGGGGGGACAGGGCTGAGCCGGGGTTGGGTTCAGGAGTCAGAAAATGATGGAATCAGGGGAGAACGGGGGTGGAATGTTGCCCTGGGAGATTCCCCCTGGGAAGGCGGGATGGGGCACCTCGGGCTGCGCTGCAAAGCGGGGGGGGGCACCCCCTTTTTGGCGGGATTTCCTGCAATTCCTCGCACGGCCGCGAGGGGGGGTAGAAAAACTACACTTCCCGGCGGTCCCCGCGCCTCCTGCTGCGGTCTGCGGCGCCGCCACGCGGGTCTGTGTCCGTGTCCGCCCGCTCCGTGTCCGCGTCCGCCGTGTCCGTGCCCGCCGTTCCGCGGCCCGGCCGCCATGAGCTCAGGTCAGGGACCGCGGGCGGGGCGGGCGCCGCGGCCTCGCGGTGGGCGCGGGGCTGGCGCTGCCCTTCCACAGGGCTGCGTTCCCGTGGGATCGCGCCGCGCGCTTCCCGGCATGGCAGCGTGCGCATCCCGGCACCGCGCCGAGCACGCCCTGCGCTGGCACTGCGCGTGTGCCCGGGATGCGCTGCACGCAGCCGCGGGGCTTGCGCGGGGCAGGTGCCCGGGCTTGCAGGGTGCAGGTCTCCGGGGCTTGCACGGTGCCCGTCCCCCGGACTCTGCACGGGGTGGGTGGGCTTGCATGGTGCCTGTCCTCGGACTTGCACGGAGCGCGTCCCCGGGGCTCTGCACAGTGCCCGTTCCGGGGCTTGCACGGTGCCCATCCAGGGTCTGCACGGTGCAGGTTCCCGGGCTGTGCAGGGTGCCTGTCCCCAGGCTCTGCACAGTGCCCATCCCGGGTCTTGCACGGTGCCTGTCCCCAGGCTCTGCATGGTGCCCGTGGGCTTGCACGGTGCGCTTGCCCAGCGCTGCAGTGTGCAGGCCCTCGGGCTTGTGTTGTGCAGGTCCCCAGCGCTGGTACCGTGCATTTCACCGGGGTTGCAGTGTGAACGTCCCCAGGACTTTCCTGCCGCGGTGTTGCGTTGTGCACAGCTTTCTGGGTTGCGCCATGCGCATCCTCAGGCTTGTGCCATGCAGATCCCCAAGGCTTGCACTGTGCACGTGCCCGGGGTTTGCACTGTGGAGATCCCCAGGGTTGCAGGGTGTATTTCACAGAACCACAGAATCGTTCCCCGCGGCTGGGCCGTGCACGTCCCTGGGATTGCAGGCTGTGCACCCAGAGCTGGCGCTGTGCGTTCCTCAGTCTTGCACCGCGCACGAGCTCGGGGCTCTGTCCGTGCGTGCTCCAGGCTCTCTGCGCCTTCCCCTCCTTCCCCTCTGCACGGCACGCGCCCCAGGCTCGCACCGTGTGCGCCCCAGGCTCGCGCCGCGCACGAGGGCCGCTACTTGCACCGTGCACTTGCCAGTGTTGCCCCGTGCACAGCGTCTGGAGCTGCAAAACACTCTGCAAGGTCACGGCTCCCCCAGTTTGCACTGTACTTTTGGCAAAGTTATGTAGGGCCGTGCGGACGTAAGGGCAGAGGAGCGGGTTGTTCTAATGTGTCGTGTTGCAATGGTGCCTGGCGCGCTGCCAACCCCTCCGAGTCCCCTTAGCTGCCCAAGTTCCCTCTTGCAGCAGGTCCAAGCAGCATGCGGGACTTAAACTTCATCCTTCTTCTCCTACTTTGGTTAATTCAGGATGCAGGTACCCAATTGCATCTGTCAAGGGCAAAACTGGCTCTGTCAGCAGGAGGGAGGGCCAGGAGATGCCCGAATCCTTGAGAGGATTTTAGTGCTCAGCACATGGGAACGGGAGGCTGAGTGCCTCCCCGTGGGGAGGAGGATGCTCCTCTTTGCCAAGCCCTGGGAAAGCACCTTGCTCACAAGGACTTTATTAGTAGCCGTTTTATCTGTCTCCAAAGTTTCCAAGAGGGGAAGAAAAGAAACCAAAAGCAGACGCATGAGAGCAGCTCAGCGCTGGGAAGAGGCTTCCAGGAAGCCTCCTTCCTCCCCTGCTTTCTTCCGGCCCCAGGGCTTTCCCCGGCTACGCTCCCACGCTTGCAAACCGTGTAGGACCGGATCACCTGGAAGTGCGGGTTCGGTGCCGGCCGCCGATCACCTTTCCAGGGATTCACCAGCGCGTTGTCCTTGGGCGCGGAGCGTGGGCTGGCAGCGAGGAGCCGGGGGGCGCGTGGGGTCTCGTCCGAGCTCGCTCCGGGCTCTCCTGCCACCGGGATTCACAGCTGCCGCCGGCGGTTCCGCGAGCGCTGGGTGTTTGCAGACGAGGTGCGGCCGCTGCCGACGAACCGGTCGCGCCGCTTCCGCCTCTCGTTCGCCGCAGGCTGCCTGGACACGTCGCCTCTGTGGCGAGCCAGAGCCGGGATCAGCTCTGCAGGTGAGGAAAAAGAGGGATACGAGGTGGGATTCACTGCGCTGACACAGGGGAGATGGGAGATGGAACTGCTACGTCCTCCGAGAAATCTACTTTTCCCAGGACAGGTTGGCGGCCCTGCATTGTTTTGTTGTAGTGAAAGAGACAGGAATTCAAATGGGAGCTTGGATTTCTTTCAATGGATCCTGCTGGGCATCGAGGCCGGGTGCCGGCTGGTGTTAATGGGATACGTCAGCTGTGGATGAGCTTCCAGGGCTTCCGAAGAGGCTCACGTGTGCTTTTGCATGGGTGGAAATGTCCGACTCTGAAGAGTTGTGCAGGGAAAGGAACCACAGAATAAGCAGCAGCACCAGGGATCCGGATGCATCTTTTAATCCTGAGTGGATTTGGGTGCATGGGGTAGGGGGAATTGATAGACAATCCAGGCACTTGGCATCCATACGGAGACCTGCAGACCTTGGCTTCTGCGTTAGGGTTTGCAAGGTGGAAAAACTTGCAAAAAGTTAGGGAAAAAGGTGCATTTCGTGGCCGGCTGCACGACGCCGGTGCAGTGCGGAGCTGCTGGCGCTCCAGCTGGCTCGTCCCCAGCTCCGCTCCCTTCCCCCTGCCCCGAGCCGCCGTTGAGGCCGCTTTGTCCCCGCGCGCCGCGTGACGGTCACGTGCGCCCGCCCGGCGCCTCCCTCCTGCCCTCGTCCGCTGGGCACCCGCTGCCTCCCCCTCATCCCGGTGCCAGCCCCGTAGCCGCTCCGTGTTCCCTCCCCACGCGGCAGATCCGTCACCTAAGGAGGTTTTCCTGCTCTCCGGCTCCGCAGATAGCAGCAGGCTGCTGGGCCGGCAGCCGCCGGGCTACGGGACCCTGCGGTCGGGCTCCGACGGCGGCGGCATGGTACGTACGTGGCTCGTGCCCGCGCGCTCCACTTTATCATCTCTATTATTT
>VWPW01008695.1:0-10174 GCA_013389825.1 Crypturellus undulatus | reverse complement strand
CATCGTCATCCTGCCGGGCAAGACGCCTGTGTACGGTGCGTCTGGGCATGGACGAGGGGAAGGGTTTGCTCTGGCAGCAGGGGTGGTTTTCCCCCTCCCAACGTTGCTTCCTCTGCCTCTTCTGGGGGGCAAACCCCGAAAGCTGCGCGTGGCCGTTGCCCTTCTCACGGTGCCGTTGCCGCTCTGCCCACAGCCGAGGTGAAGCGCGTTGGAGACACCCTCTTGGGAATGGCCACACAGTGCGTCCAGGTCAAAAACGTGGTGAAGACTTCCCCGCAGACCCTCTCCAACCTCTGCCTCAAGATCAACGTCAAGCTCGGCGGGATCAACAACATCCTCGTGCCTCACCAGCGGTTTGTCCGGCTGCTGCGGCGCGAGGGCTGCTTGCACAAGTCCCCTGTGGCCTCCCGTCCCTTGGCCTGGGTTTTGGGGAGCACTTGTGGCACTGTGGGCCCTGGGGGAGGAAAGGGCATGTGCGCTGCTGTAGGATGCAACTGAAACGTGGGGTCCAGCACGCTTGCCTCGCAGTGCCTGCGCCTGCAGCCTGGGACACATTCCTGGGTGATCCACTCCTCCAGGAGCCTGGGACACGTCCCTGGGTGATCCGCTCCTCCCCGCGGGCTGCGCGTTGCCCCCAGGATCCAGACCCACCCGGGATGGCCCCAAGAGGCTGACGGCTGCTTTCTCTGCCCGCAGCTCCGCCGTCTTTCAGCAGCCCGTGATCTTCCTCGGGGCCGATGTCACCCACCCACCGGCTGGGGACGGGAAGAAGCCCTCCATAACGGCCGTAAGTTGTTCTGCCGGCGCTGGCCTCGGCCCTCCCGTTGGGAGCCGGAGCTTGAACCTGAAGCTTGAGGGGCCGGTGGGCAGGGTGGGAGCAGAGCGCCCGGTCGCCCCGCCGGCACCGGCGTGCGTGTGCCAGGGCCGCGCTCCGGCCAGGGCCGCGCTCCGGCAGTCCGGGCATCCCGGCCATCCCGGCGGGAGCGCGGCGGGGAGGTGGCAGTCACCAGCAGATGGGGCTCGCGGGGGTCCGAGCACCCGGCCCCGGCGCAGCGGTGGCCTGGACCTCCCGACAGCGGTGCAGCCCCAGCACGGCATGCGCGGCCTCCTGGGGCTGCGGATGAGAGCACGGGGCTCTCGCTGCGCCTGTTCTAATTAGGCACGTCAGCATTTTCCTGTTGAGCTCCTGGCTTTCCAGGCGCCATAGCTCAGGTTTTCCTTGGCGTGCAAATGCGGCTTTGGAGGAGTGTTTTTTTCTTAATTAAGAGGTTGGGAAATGCTGCTGGCTACTTGCTCAGAGGTGTGGGTGGGACAGAGCAGTCTGTTTCCTGGCGGCGGCGCTTTCCCTCTGAGAACCTTTTCAAAGTGCTTTTTTTGTGCAGGATCACAGCAGCTTGCTCTTTTTCTTTTTTTTCTTTTATACCCAATTTTTACAAAAACTTATTTGAGACTGCAAGTGGGGAACAGGGAGAAGCCTTCACATGGTCTTGACGCTCTCCGTAGGCTGTTAAGCGGACGAGCGGTGCCGGAGGACGCGGTTTTGCCGAGCACATGGCAGGGCGATGCAGCTGCTCGCTGAGCAAAGGCGGCCGCGGGGCAGCGGGATGGGCAGCCGTGGGGCTCTGCGGAGCGACGTCCCCGCCGGCCTCGTGGCTCTGCCTCCCGCGGGGCCCCGCGTCACCGCTGAGCCCGACCGCCCTCCGCGCTGATGTCCTTGTGGTCGCCTTCCCCGCCAGGAACTCCCAGCCCCGGGGCTCGCTCGGCCCCGGTGCCTCCTTGGGCGCCGTCTGAGCCGCTTTCCTACTGGCAGGATTTCGTAGCAGGGTGTCCGTGGCCAAGCCGGAAACGCAGGAAGGTTCAGGATAACGTAGTCCCCTCTGGAAGCTCCCGGGAGAGGAGCATGGGCAGGCAGGAAGGGCAGCCCTGTTTCCCGCGGCTTTGGGGCAGCGAAGCCAGCATGGGGCAGCGGAGCCGCCGGTGGGGTCGTCTCGGGGCTGCCGGCCTGTCCCGCTGCTGCCTCCCGTGAGCACCGGGAGGGTGAGGGCGCGCGGGCGGCCGNGGGGTCGTCTCGGGGCTGCCGGCCTGTCCCGCTGCTGCCTCCCGTGAGCACCGGGAGGGTGAGGGCGCGCGGGCGGCCGCGGGCGCCGGGGGAGCGGGGCCGTCCCATGGGCGCCGCGTGCTGACGCGCCCGTCCCGCAGGTCGTGGGCAGCATGGACGCCCACCCCAGCCGCTACTGCGCCACGGTGCGCGTGCAGCGGCCCCGCCAGGAGATCATCGAGGACCTGTCCTACATGGTGCGCGAGCTGCTCATCCAGTTCTACAAGTCCACCCGCTTCAAACCCACCAGGATCATCTTCTACCGCGACGGCGTTCCCGAGGGGCAGCTCCCGCAGGTGAGGCGCCCCCGGCACCGTGCTCGGCTGGCAGAGCTGCCTGCGGCCGGGGGCTCTTTGCTTTGCACCTCTGCTTTGCGCTGCTCGAGGTGCCTGGCTTTGCCAAAAGCTTTTCGCGTGCTGGAGGCGTGGGGCTAATTCTGGTGGCGGGACATGGCCCAGAGGTTTGGGAGCCAGCGGTGCAGGCACTGGGAGCCAGTTCGGACGTGCCTGTGGCCCTCAGGGAGCTTTGCTCTCCCGTGTGTGTTGAGGGGGGATCCTGTGCTGCTGGGGCAGCCTTTCCCGGATTGCCTGCAGGGGAGCAGCTGGGCGGTGGGAGCTGCCCCGTGCACGGGCTCACCGCGCGCTTGTGTCTCCAGATCCTTCACTACGAGCTCCTGGCAATCCGAGACGCCTGCATCAAACTGGAAAAGGATTACCAGCCCGGCATCACGTACATCGTCGTGCAGAAAAGGCATCACACCCGCCTCTTCTGCGCCGACAAGAACGAGCGGGTGAGCGCGCGGGGCAGCGCCGCGGCGGGGAGCACCCGGAGCTCACGCGTATCCGCCCCGTCAGGCTGCTTCCAGACATCAGGCAGCTGTTTGTGGCTGTTGTGAGTTAGTGGGTGCGGGAGATCCTGGTGACTCTCGAAATAGCCCGTCAGCCTGGGAACCCCTGTTGTTCTGGTGGGAGCTGCGGCCGTTGCCCCCTTCACGTGTGTCTGCTCCGCTGTCTGCGTCTGGCCGGGGCCGGTGCTTGCCGGGGTCCCTGTCCGGGCGGAGCGCGGGCAGGACGGTGCTGCTGCTCCACGCCTGGCGCGCGAGCCCTGCGCCCTGCTCCCAGCCTGCGCGTAACCGCACGCCGCGCTGCTTGGCGCGCTCTGTTCCCTGCAGATCGGCAAGAGCGGGAACATCCCGGCGGGAACGACAGTGGATACAAATATCACCCACCCCTTTGAGTTCGACTTCTACCTGTGCAGCCACGCGGGCATTCAGGTACGCCCGGGCCTCCGAGCTGCCGTCGTGTTGCAAACCAGGTCCTTGCGTGCATGACCAGGCCCTTCCCGCCGTCCAGGGGAAGGAACAGGCCGATCCCGGACACTCGGGCGGCTCCGTGCGAGCGGGCGCCCCGTTATGCAGCACATGCTCGCTGTCCCTCCCGGAGCCCGGGATCTCTTCCCGGGGATCCCTCCTTGGGGAGGCCAGAGCAGCAGCCGGGAGCTGGCGCCTCGGGCCGTGCTCGCGGTGCTCCCGCTCGGGGCTCCCGCTGGACCTGGCCGGCTGGAGAAGGCGCTTGGCTCCGCAGTCGCCCTTCCCGGCAGCCGGGATGAGTCAGGGCGGCGCTTGCCCGCTCTGCAGCTGCTTCCACTGGGGAGGCTCCTGGCTCCCCTCGTAGCTCCCCGCTTGGCATAGGGAGCGCAGGGAAGCGGGGGGCAGCACGGGGTAACGGAGCCGGGGAACGGGGCAGCGTGTCCCGCAGGCAGCACCTCCACGCTGCTCCTCTCCCTGGTGCAGGGCACCAGCCGGCCGTCCCACTACTACGTCCTGTGGGACGACAACCGCTTCACGGCGGACGAGCTGCAGATCCTCACGTACCAGCTGTGCCACACGTACGTGCGCTGCACCCGCTCCGTCTCCATCCCCGCCCCGGCCTACTACGCGCGGCTGGTGGCGTTCCGGGCGCGCTACCACCTCGTGGACAAGGAGCACGACAGGTGAGCGCGAGGGGAGAATCCTGGGGAGGGGGGCAGCCCTATGGAGCAGCCTTGCCAAGGGGAGCAGCTCTGCGGAGCAGCCTTTGCCAGGGCGCTCACATGGGCTGGGGTCTCTTAGGGCTCAGCAGGGAGGCCGGGGGGCTGTTCCCCATCAGGGGAACATGGGGCTCGGCCTGACCCACGTGCGTGGGAGGGAGGGCTGGACGGTGTCCCCGTCCCCATGTTCCTACCGGCAAAGCTTGGATAACGACACGGCGACTTTCTTGCGCTTTCAGCGGCGAGGGCAGCCATATATCCGGACAGAGCAACGGCAGAGACCCCCAGGCCCTGGCCAAGGCTGTGCAGGTTCATCAGGACACTTTACGTACCATGTACTTTGCTTGAAAGCCTAACTTTTGTTACCTCACTCAAGAAAGCTTTCAGATTTGTAGGAGCCATACAAAAAGGAAGCATTGGGACACCTTGGTTTTTTTCCAATGAGAAATCACTGCAGGGCAGGCAGCGTCGACCGAGGCAGGAGACCAGCACCACGGCACAGAAAGATCCAACACTTCATAGGATTGGAAGAGACTGATGATTATTTTTTTAATTTTTCTGGCTTTGCAAAATTTTGACCTGACCAAACACACGAAGGCATTCAAGGAAGGGATAACGCTCCCAGGAGGCAGAAGCAGGTTTTCACTTTTAAGATGCAATACTCTAGACTGCTGACTGTGAACTGGCGGATTTGGTCCTCCGTTGCCCACCAGGCGCTGGTAGGTATTTTTGTGGGGTTGGGGGGAGGGGATTTTTAGAGCCTTAAAACAGAAGACTAGATTTATAAAACTAATATTTTAGAATATGAGATGCTTTAACGGGTTAAGGGGAAAAACAACTAGTTTATAGGAGAATTCTAACACTAACAGTTCCCCCCCAAACTATTCCCCCCATTTAATGTAAGGCACCCTAGCACTTAGCTCAGAACTGAAACTGTCTTCCTCGTGTTAAAAGCTAGTTAGCTGCTGCCATTCGAAGCAACAGTCACAGACTTTCCATGGGTGAGTGCCTTACTATGATGCTGCAAAATTTCCATGTTTTTAATCTTGTAAGGAAAACAGTAATCTCGTCTTGATGGTGGTCCATATTTCCATCGGAAGGAGTTAATTTTTATGGTCCTAAGTTGCAGTTTGTGTTAGATCACGACCTCACGGTGGTTGACTCCATTGAAAGACATGCACTTTCACGTAGGACAAGTTTAATGGCTGCTGACCCATTTTTGTTTCCAATGTACTACTTTGTTATTTAAAACTGTTTCTGACAAATGGGGGCATCTTCACCCCATGAGGACAGAAATTCCTATCGATTATTTTCTTTTTTTTTTCTTTTTTTTTTCTGACTTTCTATGATGGAAACCGGGATTTTTTTACTAAACATTATTTTTGTATGATACTGAGTCTGTTGCCAAAATACACAAGTCACGAACGTCTCCGAGTTTACATGGCCACGTGCGGCTCCATGCTCGGCTCCGGGCTCTCCTCGGCTCCCGTGTCCCGTCGGCCCCAGCGCCCCGTGTCCCGCAGCGCGGCCAGGCCGTCCCTGTCTGCTGCCGGGCTTCGCTGCTCTCTGCTTTCGTGCTGTCACTGATCTCACGCGTTCTGAAAGCAGCCAGGTTGTTCCATAGAGTCACAAAGTACTTCCTAACTGTTGTGGGGGAACCTCCTCCTGGTTTGTGTTCACCATAGCAAGAAAGCCTGTTTTTTTTTTATTTTTTCCCCAGCAGTAAGACAGTGGCTGCTTTTCAGACTCTTTTTGCTGTACAGTGACCGTTCTGCACAGCAGGGCAGTGGTAGCAGCTCCGTACCCAGTCACGTGCAGGCAGATTATCTGCTTTCTGTGTACCTTCTTGGTATGAAAACGTGCACCAAGCTTCCCTAGAGGACGGAGCTGCATGTGCCCCGCTGCTGGGCTCGGCCGCAGGGCCAGCTCCTCTCCAGGGCCTCTCGCGAGCGCTGCCCTGGGCCGGTGCACGCTGCAAGGAGCACACCTCTTCATTTCCTACTTACGGACGTTCAAACTTGCCTTGCTCATTGTTCATAAAAACATCAACCATGTTGACCCATTGCTCCGTCCCAATACCAAGAATTCACTGTACTCGGTTTCTTTTCGGGCAACGTGTTTGTGAGAAAATGCAGACATCACTATGCTATGCAAACGCCGAGCTGAGCCCGCTGCCGTCGCCGTCGTGATCTTGCGTTGAGCGCGGCTGGGGGTTTTCAGGACTGCAGCGTTCGGCTCACGCTCTGCCGCGCGCCCTGCGTCCGCTCCCTGCTGCGACCTGGCGCAGGGCAGGGGCTCGGGGAGCGCGCGGGGCACTCGGTGTCAGCGTGAGGAGCCGACATCCCTCTACACAAGTGCCTGCACGGTGACACAAACTCAGCACCTCTCCCATCCCATCCTCCGAACTCTGGCTTGTGTTCAGTGGAAGCAGAGGGATCTCAGATGGGTACGAGCAAACCCGGGGGTTACGGTCCAGGTTCTCTCTGCAGACCAGTTTGTTCACCAGCATCTGACTGAACGCGCCTTGCTGCCTGTCAGCGGCCAAGGGCAAAGGTATTTTGGTTTCTGCTTTTTGTTTTAATGTTTTAGTTGGGTCTAGAATCCTGAAATGTCTTTTAGTAGCTGTGGCATAGCACATGCCATTTTTAACCATTTGAAAAGAGATAGTGTGGGCATTTACAGAAACAGCTTTTTGCTCTATAACAATTTTTTTTTAACCTTGAGACTTGAAATGTAAAATGGACCTTTAAGATTTGCACTCATTTGTAAGGTGGCTGTTCATAGAAAACTATGAATGAAGACTTGCTGATGTAGCACCTACTTTTAACAGCAATTTTAACTACACAAAAGCTTCACGGCTTCTGAAACCCTCAGCTGTTGACTTGCAGATCGTGTTCTGCCCTAATTTCACCCTCTGCGTTGGGTTTTCATGGTTTTAAACAAATAAATAAATAAAGCCAAACTCAGCTGCTGTGCCCTTTGAAACCGTATTTCCATTCTGAAGAAGTTTGGAAGGGGTTTGAGCTACCCGCATGTTTTGTATAATGGACTATGCACTAGAGCTTCCTCGCGGCTCCCGCATTCAGTATTTCCGCCCTGTCCTTGTGCAGGTGCACACGAGCAGTTGCATGTTGAGGTGCTGTGTGTTTCGCTGCCCCTAGCACATAGGTGTTGCTCCGTGCACGATCACGAGCTGCAGCTGCCGCAGAACCCCCGTCGCCCCAGCAGCTCCCGCCGCTGCCTTCTCGGTGCGCCCGTGTCCCCCGCGCCGCTGGCACCGCAGCCGGGCGCCTGCCGCGCCGTGGGAGCAGGAGGAGCTGCCCCTTATCTGCCAGGCGGTGAGCGCTGCTTGTTTGCCTTCTTTCATATCTGCCCGTAACGGGGTGCACGAGGGCAGAGCAGCCCTCGGAAACGCGTCGCGGGGACGGTCGGGGTGTTCTGGCATTTGTGTGACACGATGCCCAGTGCTGAAAAGCCCAAGCGTTCCACGTTGCCTCTCGGAAGGGTTTTCCTCTTGGAAAATGAGCGTGAAATCCAAGAACGAGATTCGTCCGGGAAGGGAAGCCGGACGGCAGGACAGCAATAAGTGAAATTCATATCTTGCCTGAGTGATTTGCACTTCAGTAGTTGTGAAAGAAAACTGACGGGGATTCCAGTGCTTTTGTGGTCCACCTCTATCCCCTCTCGTACCTCCTTTATACAAGCAAGTGTTGAACTGTACTTGGAGTGTTTGCAGGACACTCTCTTTGGGTTGTTATTTTTCTTGTGGGTTTTTTTTTTTTTGCTTTAGCTTCAACTCTGTACGGTCCATTTTGTTGAGNTTATTTTTCTTGTGGGTTTTTTTTTTTTGCTTTAGCTTGAACTCTGTACGGTCCATTTTGTTGAATAGACGTGAACAGTTGATGTACAGTACTTACTAAACAAGCAGCAGCACAAAACTTATTTTATTAAGAAAATATGGCTTATATTTTAAAGGTTGAGTATCTTTTTTTCTTTTTTTTTTTGTATGAGTGGAATTAAGACTGGTAACAGTAACAAAATCCTTGGATTAGGCCAAAAGAAAATACTGTAAAATCGTAACCACCTCTTTTTTAAAGAAAATGGTATGATTAAAGAGCTCCAGAACATTGTATTTATATTTGATTTGATTGCCTTTGGGTTTTTTTGCTTGTTTGTTTGTTTTTTCTTTGCCTTGGTCCTTTTGCTTGCAACTTGACTTTGCAGTCCCAAGTGTCTGTTACCCTGTAACTGTTGGCAGAAGAGCTAATAAAAGCAATGTGAACACGCTGGGGTGCCGCTCCTGAGTCGGATTCCCTGGGCAGGACAAGGCGCTCCCAGGCCTGGCAGGTTCTGCGGGAAGAGCTGGGAATAGCGAAGCGCTGGCGGTAGCTGCGTTACACGAAACACTGCGGAGCATCCCCGGCTCCTCCACGTCCAGCCGATCGCGGTTTAATGAGAGAAACGCTGCAGTGAACACGTTTGCACTTAAAACTTTCTGGACCATGACAGCCGGTTCCGTTTTTCATTAAAACACCCTTCGGAGAAGCGATGTCAGCCAAACTGCTCCTTATCCGATGGCGGCAGCGCACGTCCGGGTACGCTGCTCCTGCGGCTGCTGCGGGGCTCCGGTCTCACCGACTTCAGGGGGTTTGAGACAGGTAATACAACAGCAGAAATGTTCTCTGGGTCTGGCATGATTCAAACTCAAAATCCAATTAAAAGTTGTTATTTACTTCTTACTGATATTTTTCTTTCCCCTGTGCAGTTGGCTCCGTGGTGTCTGTAAACGTGAGCGTGTTTAGATGTGTCTGCACGTCCGACCTGACCTCTCTGCAGAATCCAACAGCTGGCAGTGTGCAGAGCCCCTCTCACCCACACGAGATGATTTCAGCCCTTCTGTTTGCAGCAGCTCACGGATAGGCATTTCCAATGCCTGTGCAGGCTGCTGCGGGTGGCACGGCTCGTTACCCGTAGCCTTGTGGGTTACAAAAGGTCTTTGACTTCAAGGCACTTTAAGGACATATTTCAGATCCCTTTTGGGTTGAACTGATCCCCTACGTGCCTACTGTGCCTAATAATCAGTGTTTCCCAACTCCAGAATACCCTGCAAGCTTCCTCGTCCTCTCTAGCCCCGTGCAAATCCTTATGGTTTTATTTAAGGGCCCCAAAATGGAGTTCCTTGCCACCTTCTCGCAATCCTTTGGATTTGCTACTGCTTCCTTCACAAACATGTCTTGGCCTATCTTTAAAAGCGGAATTCTTTAGCAGTTGAGCTGTAGCTCTGGGCTTTTGAATAACGCTGAGCAGTCTTAGGGAAGAGCTTGTTAACGGCGTGCACTTACTTGCTGGCTAATTTACTTCAGCTGCAGCCTGAGGAATGCGGGATGCGGCACGGAGCATCCGTGAGGATTGTGCACAATCCCTGCCGCTTTCCATGTGCTCCCGCCTTTTAGAGGAGCCTTCCTGGACAGCAGAGCCATCTGCGGCTGCGGGGAACGGGTCCGGGAGGGAAGTGTTATAGAAATCCGTGTCCGGTGCCGATGGGTGCGAGCTCGGGCAGCGGATGGACTCTGGGCTGAGCGTCCCCGCTCCGCGCGGCCTCCTGCCGTGTCTGCCCCATCGCGGTCATCACGTCGCCCCCCTTACCTGTCACATCTCGGCCAGCAGAGAGGCTAACAGTTCAACTCCCACGTTTTTAGGATCCCCGCTACTAACTTCCCTGGTAAATTCACTTAAAAGTGCAAATTCCAGCCACCCCGGCAGCCCGCAGGGAGCTTCTTGGAAAACCCGGCCGAGGAACCTCCACCTGCCCTTCCACCCCTGCTCCCCACGCTCCCCTGCGGAAACGGCCCTACCAGGAGCGGGGAACGGCACGCCGCTTCTCCGTGAGGGGTAGCAATAAATCTGCTTGGACGAGGCTCTCCAAGTGAACAAAGAAAAATTATTCGGGGCGGGGGGGGGGGGAGAAAGGAAGAGTTAAGGGCGCTGCCCTTGCTGTTTGACCGAGCGTTTGGTGCAGATTAAAGAAAATAATAATAATAATAATAA